>WOXC01000069.1:0-42500 GCA_011680675.1 Gymnobelideus leadbeateri
TGAAGTAAATTCATGTGTGCATTTATAATACATCCGAGCTCATCTCAGAGGGAAGGCATTCACATTAAGAAGGACCAGGAAAGGCTTCTTGTGAAAGAGGGCTTTCAGCTGAGACTTAAAGGCAGCCAGGGAAGCCAGGAGGCAGAGAAAAGGAGGGAGAACATCTTAGGTGTGGGGGACAGCCTGGGAAAATGCACAGGCAGGAGGAGTGTCAGACCAGAGTCACTGGATCACAGAGCACACGGATGGCAGCAATGAGTAAGAACATTGGAAAATTAAGAAGCCAGATCATGAAAGGCTTTAAAAAAACAAGCAGTTTATATTTGAATCCTAGAGACAAGGGGGAACCACGGGAGACACACACACACACACACACACACACACACACACACACACCCCTAAAGCTCTCCCTTATGACAAATAAACATAGTCAAGCAAAACAAATGCATACATAGGCAGTATCTGAAAATGCCTTTCTCATTCTGTACATCCAGGTCATTACATGTCCCTAAGAGGTGAGAAGCATCCTTCGCTTTCAGTATTCTGGCATCACTATTGGTTATTGCATTAGTCTGAGTTCCAAGGTCTTTTTTTATTTATTTTATTTTAATGATTTTATAAATTGTTCTCCTGGCTCTGTTTACTCAAGCCATAAATTATTACTTTTGGGCTCCTGTCAGTACAGTAACTGCTTTTTGGGGCCCTATCAGTATCATTAACTGATTTGAAAATACTGATTCTCAAGTCTGAGGTGCTGTGTTCAATCCAGCCTCTGACACTTACCTGAATGAGTGGCTTAACCTCCATAGGCCTCAGAGGCCTGATATGTAAAGTGAGGATATTGGACTGGAATGCCTCTAGTCTCTTCCATCCTGAGATCTATAATCCTATGATTATCTAGTTCACATTTTTTCACCTTGTCCACAAGAATAACATTGGGAGACTTTGTAAAATATAATGGTGTCTTGGAGAGACAACATCATTTAGTGACTAGAAAGGCAGCCCTGGATTCAGGAAAAACTAGGTTCAAATTCCTCCTCAGCCACACACTGGCTGCATGATCCTGGGCAAGTCATTTAATCCCAAGTATCAGATTCCTCATCTGTAAAATGGGTATAATGGGCACATACCTCACAAAGGACCAAATGTGATTGTATCTATTACTTTGCAAAACTTAATGCTTTCTATAAGTGCTTGTTATGATTATTAATCGTTACTGTTATTACCTTTCTGATGTTCTGTGCCTATGGCATAGATCTGCCAGGCTGGTCCTTTGTGATCATGGCTTCTTTTCCTAACAGCTCATGGAAGATGGAATCTTACAGTTTGTATAAGAAGACGTTGGGTGACCATTTGTTAGGAGCATTAAAAAATTATGTCATTGGGTAAGGCGCTAGAACAAATGATCTCTCTCAAAGGCCCCTTGCTGGCAGTGTGAGTTTTCTTTTAAGGCCCCAGAATTAGGATCTTGAGGAGGCTTTGGGATGGAGGGTCATCTAAATTTCAAGCACCAAGATGCCGCAGACAGCCAGTTGTTCTCCAACAAGTCAAAATGTGGGACAAGGACATGGACATGGACACACACACACACACAAGCTGACAATGACTTTTTTTTCCAATCATAATTAGCTCTGCTAAAGTTCCATAGAGGTAAATTCAAACTTTTTTGAAGAAAATATGAATGTGCCATAGAGACAAGCCCAGGGTTTGCTTTGATTTAAAGTGTACTGATTTCTGACTGTTTTATATGACCCCCGCCCAACCTTCTGGCACCCTGCCTGTCTCACATATGTGGGGAGTTCAGCTTCTGCTCATGATTATCTTCCTTCTGCTTACACCCCCAAATTTCTAATTCATCTTTGTTCTGACCAGAGACAAGACTGGAAGGCAGAGAATCTATTTGGAATTCCCTTCATGCCTAATGAGGAGACACATCCCAGCTCAAAGGCTTCATTCTAACAGAGAAGCTTGATGTCCATAAAACGAGTCATTGAGGAAGCCTTGGGAGGTTAATGACAGCTTTATTAATAAAAATCATTCTCACCAATGCTAGTAGCACTGCTTGGCCTTTTTATAGTCAGTCAGAAGCATGTGCTTAAAGTTTAACTGAAGGGATCAGGAGATGTTTAAGAATGAAGGAAGGAAGGAAGGAAGGAAGGAAGGAAGGAAGGAAGGAAGGAAGGAAGGAAGGGAGGGAGGAAGGGAGGAAGGGAGGGAGGGAGAGAAGGAGGGAGGGAGGGAGGAAGGAAGGAAGGAAGGAAGGAAGGAAGGAAGGAAGGAAGGAAGGAAGGAAGAAAGGGAGAGAAGGAGGGAGAGGGAGGGGGAAGGAGGGAAGGGGGGAGGAAGGGAGGGAGGGAGAGAGGGAGAGAGGGAGGGAGGGAGGGAGGAAGAAAGAAGGAAGGAAGGAAAGAAGGAAGGAAGGAAGCAGATATTAGGGAAAGAACACATCAGTTTGTAAGCTTCAAGGATGTGTAATATCAGTTGATAAAGTGCTTGGTATCACATGAGTTGATCCTGGCCTTCAAAGAGTCCATATATTGCCATCTCATGGACTCTGGCCCTCCTCTATTTAGTTTCTTAGTGACCAGTTAGTAAAGAGCAGCTTTACTTCAACCCTAACAGACTTAGACAATTTGGCCTATCCCCAACTATTTCACACTTCTTGGCCATCATTAATCAGAGCCAACATGGTTTTCCCACTGTTTTCTTCATATCCAAGATTAAGAAAATTTCACTCCTCTCTCAGCATGATACCAATTTTGTAAGCCTGAAATTCCACTTATTCTAATTTCTCAGTTGAGATCCCATTGTGACATTTACTCAAAATATTGCCTCCAATGCATTGGATTAGAGTCATTTAAAGGCCTTCAAATGATCTTTTCTTTTTCTCTATTGGAATTTACATAACACAGAGAGCTTGATTCTCAGAATTGCACATGGCTTCTGTAACAGAGACAGAGAGACAGAGAGAGACAGAGACAGAGAGACAGAGAAGGCAGAGCAGCAGCTAGTGTGAGAGAGGGAGGATTTTTGCCTAGGGGAACTTGTTTTGTGGGGAGACCTAACAGAGGGAAGGCTGGGGATGTTGGTGTTCCCTGCATTGGTGACATGTGATGAATTTTGTCTTAAAAAGAACATTTGGAGTGTTGGTGTTTCCTGCATTTACAAAGTGTATAGACTTCTTTTTCACTATGATGGATTTGACTTACTGGTCCTTGAATAAATGTCATGGTTTCATCTTCAAGGAAGAAAGTCTGTTATATGTTGTGACTCAGACCTGGTAATACACCTGCATATTCACAGCAGCTGTGGTGAAATATCAACTCTCACCATCCTCTGTGCAATCTTAGGTTTCATTAAGAGAGACACAGCTTCTAGGAATTAGGAGATGGTTACTATATTGTGCTCTGTCATGGTGATGTTAGGGCAGTTAAGTGGCCCAATGGAGGGAAAGAGCACTGTACTAGAAGTCAGAAAGACTTGAGTTCAAATCTAGCCTCTGACACTTACTAGCTGTGTGACCCTGAGTAAGTCATTTCACCTCCATCTGCCTCAACTTACTCAACTTTAAAATAAGAATAATAATAGGACCTACTTCCCAGGGTTATTGTGAAGATAAAATGAGCTAATAAACCTTAAAGCACTATATAAATATTATTATTATCTGGTGCTTCAGATTCAGAATTGGAAAGAAACAAGATGCCCATAGACTCTCTGACAGTTAACCAAAGGACTTCTACATAACAATAAAAGGGAAAGGATATGCAGCAAGGACACAGCCCATGTTTGCTGGAATGGGCTGCCCAGCCTCCATGTTGGCCCTGATGGAACACCAGGAAAACTTGACAGAGAGCCACTCTTACTTCCCCATAGGATGCCTTTTGCCTTCAAGCCACCAGAAATCTATATCAGTGACCTGAGCTTATGGAGTCTTGAAATGTGGTTTTAATACCTCTTAAGGAAAAGCTAGTCTGGTCTACATGATAGCTTTAGCTCTTCCCCGACGGGGTCAGAACACATCCAGAGTGTGCTGAGCACTCCTGAGCACCACAATTTAGGAAAGACATTAATAAGTCAAGGAGCATCCAGAGGAGGACACCATGATGGCAAATAGACCTTGAGTCTATATCATATGTAGATCCATTGATGAGATGATTGATTTTTTACCTAGAGAAGAGAAGACTCCTGGGAAATGTGATATAGCTGCCTTTAAGAATTTGAAGGGATGTCATGTGGAAGAAAGATTCGACTTGTTCTGCTCAGCCCCAAAAGGCAGAACACTTCCTAATAATTAGAGTTATCTTGAAGGGTTTGCCTCAGAGGGTAGTGAGCTTCCCCTTACTAGAGAGATAGAAGCAAAAACTGGAGGATTTCTTGCGGGATATTGCAAAAGGGAACCTTATTCAGGCATGGGTTGGACTCAATGATCCCTGACATCCCCCCACCTCGGAAACTCTGTTTTATCTCTTGGTCCTGGTTTCTCTTATGTTCTGTCATGCTTCCTCATCCTGTTTTCTAGCCTACCTTTCACTGCCTGCCCTTTTTATGGTTACTTCTGACATCTTTCATTTTAATCCACAAGAGAAACAGCAATTTCCCTTGAACTCTCTGAGTAAAAGCATTCACTATAAATGCAAAGCCAGCTGAGGCCAGAGTCAGGAAAAATAACATTCCTTTGGGGATTTCACTTAAATTATCCCTACTGAATTCTATAATACAGCACATAATAAGACCTGTTCTTCCCATGATAATAGTGCTAAAAATAACAGTAACTCACTTTATCTAACACTCTAAAGTTCATAAATTATTTTCCACACAACAGCCTTATAAAGTAGAAAGTACAAGGACTTTCATACCCATTTTAGAGATAAGGAAAGTGAGACTAACTAAAGAAATATATCTAGGGTAATCAGAGCTTTGCCCATGACACCAAAATTTAGAGGAAACATTATTTACAAGGTAGAAAAACATTGACATTTATCACCTAGTTAGGAATATTTAGTTAAAATAGAAAGCTAGCAGAGAGTGGTCTTCCTTCCTTCTGCCCTATGGGTCACACCCCAAATGATCTTCCCCCTGATCTGGCCCTATAAGGCTTTCTCAATTAGTTCCAGAGACTCTTGGTATCCCAGAGTCTTGTGGAAATTAAGAGCAGTGAAAATTAAGAGCAGTCATCAGTTCAGGAGACTCTCTTTTGGGGGTTGGTCCTTGGTCTTCTGAGTCCTTTGTCTAAGAGGTACTGATACATGTGGGCTCTGCAATATGTCACTTTGATATAATGGAAAGATAGGAGATCTTTTTCTAGCCCTAGTTCAATGTAGAAAAAAGAATTTGTCTTAATATGGATAAATGTGAAGTAGCATCTTCCCCAGGAGCAATGTAGGAAAAAGAATGTTGAGTTTGGAGTGAGAATAACCGGACTCCAATCTCAGCTTTATGAATCATAACCTGTGGGACCTTGGACAAGTCATTTCTGGGCTTCAATTTTCTCATTTGTAAAATGTGAAAGTTGATGCTATGATTCCAAGAATTCCTTCTAGTTACAAACCCATCATCTTATTGTGGTCATTTGTATCTGTGGGGTAAGGAGGAAGGCAGGGCTCCATTGACATTTCATTACATGATCCCCAAGGTTTCTCCAATTCCAAGACCCCATGAATTTCTACAAACAACTGAGAGACATTAGACAAATCACTTCACATCTCTATGCCTGAATCTCAGTTTCCTCAACAATCAAGAGGGGATGAGCAAAACTCGGGACTTCATTAGGGCCCGTCCTACTTTGCCTCCCAGGAGTACCTAGCTTAATGTTAACATGAGTTTGTTATACTGTAAGCAAAACGTTAGATGTGTTCTCTGCATGGAAGGTTAATATTAGTGTTCTAGAGTTTGAGGAAGTAGAGGGTGATCGTTTGTGCTGTTTTTTTCTAGAGACACATTGGTTCACTTACCACAGACTCCAAAAAACTATTGGATGTTTATGAATTCTATTGGGGATTGAAAGCCATGCTGGCTAAGGAGTTAAGTACTAAGAGGGCAAGAGAGGAGCTGCTGAGCTACCAAGCCTTGGCTTGGGGCCAATCCAGGGATAGCCTTTACTTGTCCTAAAACTATAAGATGTTATGCTCTGATGGTAGCAGAGAAATCTAGCCAGAAGCCTGCAGCAGAATCAGACTTCATTCTGACCTTGGAGTATCACAACTGTAATCTTGGGCCAAAAGAGAAAGTCATATGGTCACAGAATGTGTGCCCATGTCTCTATGCCTCCAAATGTGCTCCATGTTTCTTGGGGCGGGGGGCGTGGGGGTGTGGGCATGAATAGCATAGACTGATGGGGGCCTCTTTCTGCCCACGAAAACCCTTGTGCCTATGTGAGTCACTGCTCTCCCCTCCTGCTTCACACCCAGATCTTGGACACATAGTCTACCTATCAGAGAACCAGTTGGCACAGAGGGATGATGAATAAACAGACACTTTAGCTCAGATTTTCAAGGCAACACAAGGAGCTACAGGAGGCCCTCAGCTGGGGACTCCTATTAGTAGGATTTTTTTAAGATTAACATTAGTAAAAGGAAACAAAACCCCCCAAATGTCTTTTTTTTACTGGTTTGAGCAAAGCCAGCCCAAGGTCATATGAGACGTCCTATGGACATTAGAACAAGGACCCTTGCTCAGCCCACAACGGGGTCACTCCTTCTGGCTGGTAGGAAGCAGAGATGTGGAAACTTCTGAACCGTACTAAGTCTAGGATCTAACTGGCCCTCTCCTCCATGGACTGGAACTAGTGAGAACCAATGGACTCTTCTTCCCCACAACAGTGCAATAAAGACAAAAGACTTTGAAAGAACTAGAACCTCTGATCACTTTAATGACTAGCCACAGTTCCAGGGCACTAATGATGAAACATGCTACCATCTTCTGAGGAAGAGGAAAGAACTTAGAGTGAAGAATGAGACAGAATGTTTTGGACATGGCCAATGTGAATATTTGTTTTGCTAGATTATACACATCTATAACAGGGGTTTTGTTTTTATTTTGTTCTCAATTGAGTAGAGGGTTTAGGCTGGGAGGGAAAGAAGGCAGATTGTTACTGATTTTTAAAATCATGTATATACATACACACATATATAAATTATACATACATGCATATGTAATTATTACATGTTGTATTATATCTAATATAATGATAAATACATACATATAATTACGTGTGTATATACATACATATATACATACACACACACACACACACACACACACATATATAATTGTTTTAAGTAAGTGAGAAGGAACCAGCACATCCTCAAGAAAAGGGATGGGATAGAAAGACATGCCATATCAAAGTAAAGAGCCAGTGGCCAACAAGAGAATTCTTAGAGAGGACAGATCCAAGGGAAAGAAAAAAGGATATATAAGAGTTGGTGCAGAATAGTAAATGTATGAAATATGAAGATACAGAACAGTTTGGAGGAAAAGGGGGGGATATCATCTAAGAAAGAGCTTCATAAACCACAAAAATTGTTGCTGGCACTCCAGTATTCTTGTCCAGGTACCAACAGAGCAAAGAAAGGTAGGTCTTCCTAGCATGGGGCCAGGGATTGGAGAAGTGATGTAGGAAAGAGACTGTCTGTCAAGGTTGGGGGCTTCCAAGACAGAGATCAAGAGTTAGAGGAGTGGATTCAAGAAGGCTGGAATGCCAAGAATCTGGTCTAACTAAATCATCTGGATGGAGCTCAAGAAATTATAGCAAGTAAATAGGGGAGAAAAATGATCAAAGTAAAGGTGACCTGAG
Source organism: Gymnobelideus leadbeateri (assembly GCA_011680675.1). Lineage (NCBI taxonomy): Eukaryota > Metazoa > Chordata > Mammalia > Diprotodontia > Petauridae > Gymnobelideus > Gymnobelideus leadbeateri. The sequence continues at coordinate 7,793 of WOXC01000069.1, forward strand.
GGAGAGTGTAAAGGATGGAGGGCTGACCTCAGAGTCCAGATGACCCAGGTTCAAGTCCTGACTCTGAAGCATACCATGTGACCTGAGTAAGTCATTTAAACACTTAATATCCCCAGGCAACAAAAATGTTGTTGCTCTCTTTTGCTTTTAAGTCACCTAAAATTCCCTCAGTTTCCCTCTTCTCATCCTTGCCCAGAAAGCTATCCCAAACAACAAAAAATGTTTTTTTGAAGGAAAAAGGAAAAAAATTCAGAAAAACTAATCAAAACACTGAGAAATTTTGAACACACACATGCTTTTCTATACCAGGAGTTATCACCCCACATCCCTTCCTTGGGGCCATTCTTGTTCATTATAATTCTGCAACTTTCATTTCCAACTGTTTTGTCATTGATGTTAATTCCCTTTATATTATTATAGTCATTTGTGAACATTTCTTTACTTACTTCATTGCACTAGGTCACATAAGTGTCTATACTTTTCTGCCATCCATCATATTCATCATTTCTAATGGCACAGTAATACTTCATTACACTCATGGGACACAATTTATTTAGGAAGTCATTGATCAGACTGCAAATTGCAGAATTTCTGTGTTGATGAGCTTTGGTACGGTATGTTTATTTGCCTCCCCACTCCCACCACCCCCACTCTCGGTAACTACCTGTACCAAAGAATCAGAGGTTTGGACAAAATAACAAAAAAATTGTGGAAGGGGGGTAGATCTAAGAGGCAAACTCTAATTTCCAATAAATCATTTTAAAAGATTGTGATTGAAAAGGACAGTATAAATTTTATATTTTTCACTTTGTGATTTGTTATTCAATCAACAAGCATTTATTAAGCACCTAAAACGATTTCAGTAGGCGTTATGCTAGGCATTGGAGATTCAAATATAAAGCATGAAATAATTGCTATTCTTGAGGACCTTATATGCCATTGATAAAAACAACAAATATATGTGTTTAAGTAAATATGTATATATGTACAATATATGAAATTATATAGAGAATAGATACAAATAAATATAAGGTGACTACATACAAGATAGTTTGGGAGGTCAGACATTAGCAGTTTCAGGGGGATCAGGAAATACCTTGCAGAAAATAATGCTTGAATTATGTCTTGAAGAAAAAGAAACTGTGGATCACAGGTGAGGAGGGAGTGAATTCCAGGCATGAGGTGGTGACCAGGGAAGAAATACAGAGAGGTGGTAAAGAGAATTATGGGTGAAGAACAGAGAACAAGCCAGTATGGTGACTGTAAGAGTGTGGGAGGGAGAGTAATGTACAATGACGCTGGAAAGGTAACTTAGGGTCAAGTTGTGAAGGGCTGTAAAAGATTAAAAAAGAGTTTGGAGGGGTGGCTAGGTGGTGCAGTGAGTAAGAGCACAGGCCCAGAGTTGGGACGACCCGGGATCGGCTCCAGCCTCAGAAAATGAGCACCCATACATAAATAATGACTGGCCTTGTAACCTTGAGCAAGTTAATCCCAATTGCTTTTTTAAAAAGAGTTTGGAGATCAATTTGGAATTATGTCAATAAAGTACTAAAATGTCCTAAGTAAAAAATAAAAGTATGAGCTTATTGTGGTCCTTGAGGCACTGGGGATTAACTGGAGTTTATTGAGTAGGGGAGTGACATGGTCAGATTGGTATTTAAGGCTAATCATCATGGCAGCCATATGGAGAATAGCCTGGCATGGGGAGAGATTTGAGTAAGGGCAACCAGTTAGGAGGCTGTATAATAAACTAGGTGAGAGGTGATAAGGGACTAAGCTACAGTAGTGGCTTATGAACAGAGAGAAGGGAGTCAGATGCAAGAGATGCCATGAATATAAAAACACAAGACACATGAGAGTGTCGGGAGTCAAGGATAATACCACGTTACAAATATTCATTACAAATTACAAATGTTACAAAATACTGAATTTGCCCTCTAATGCTTAGTAGTCCAGCAAGGATCTGTGATCTCATTGGTGATGAAGATTACATCTATAAATGAGTAAAGGAATCAATGGAAAATTGTCATCAGACTCAAAGAGCTTCAATGACTTGCCTTCAATGGTCTTATAGCCAGTAAGTGGGAGAAGCAGAATTTGAACCCAGGTCTTGCTGACTATCCACCTACTACTTCATGCTGCCTCCATGTTTAGTTATGCACGTTCTAAAGCTTCCAAACTATGAAAAATTGCTCAAGTATGCTAATAAATAAAAGAAATGCACATGAAAACAACCAGGAGGCTTCACCTCGCACCTAGTAAATTGGCCAAGAAGACAAAAATGGGAGTAATTAATGGCAGAAGAGATGTGTAAAGATGAGCACACTAATGTAGTATTGATGGAGTTGGGAAGTGGTTCAACCATTCTGGAAAACAATCTGAAATAATGCAAAGAAAGCAATGAAAATCTGGTCCATACCCTTTGACCCAGAGATCCCACTGCTGGGTATATACACCCAAGGAAATCAAAGCTAGAAGGAACAAAAAAGAACTGAGATATGCCAAAATATTTACAGTAATAGCAAAGTACTAGAAACAAAGCATATGCCCATTGATTGGGAATGAATGGCTAAACAAATCATGGTATAAGAAATGATGAGCAGGCAGACCTCAGAAAAACCTGGAAAAACTTACATGAACTAATGCTGAGTGAAGTGAGCAGAACCAGGAGAATATTGAACACAGTTACAACAATATTGCATGATGATTAACTTTGATAGACTTAACTCTTCTCAGCAATGCAAGGATCTAAGACAACTCCAAAAGGCTCATGATGGAAAATGCCATCCACATCCAGAGTAAGAACTATGGAGTCTGAATGCAGATCAAAGCATACTATTTGCTCTCTCTTTTGTTTGTTCCTTCTTTCTCATGGTCTCTCCCATTGGTTCTAATTCTTCTTTACAATATGATTAATGTGAAAATATGTTTAATATGAATGTATATGTAGAGATTATATCAGATTGAGAGCCATCTTGGGGAGGGGTGAGGAGACAGGGGGAGAAAATTGAGAACTAAAAGTCCTATGGAAGTGAACATTAAAATCTAAAAATTAACAAATAAATTTTTAAAAAACCAAATCATGGTACTTTAAATATAATGGGGTATAGTGAATTCCACTGTAAATACAGTAGGATACTACTACAAGAAATTATGAATGTGAAGACTATAGGGAAGCATGGGAAGACCTTTATGAACAGATACAAAAAGAAGTAAGCAGAAGCAGGAAAACAATATATACAGTGACTATAGCAAAGTAAATGGAAAAAAGAATAACAAAAGTCAAAATTGAATGCAGCATAATTATAATGACCACTTTTGGCCTTAAATTTAAAAATATAGCAATATATCTCCTCCCTTTTTTGCAGCTGTGGGGTACTATGGTAGTGAAACAGAGCATATGCCAACAGGCTCAATTCATGTGTAGGCTGTTTTGCTGGACTGTTTTTTTTTTATTCTTTGTTACAGAGAATGGCTCTCTGAATGGGGGGCTGGAGGGGGGAGACAGAGAGAGAGAGAAAGAGAGAGAGAGAGAGAACACATCAACTGGGTTCTTATTAGAATAGATGTACTCCAAAGTCCCTTCCAAATCTGAAACTCTGTGCTTCTATGAAATCTTAAGGCCCACACAGAACCTCAAAATCATCTACTATTCGAGCTGGAAGAGGTCTTGGAGATCATCTAGTTCCATCTTTTCATATTACAGATGAGGAAATTGAGTCTCAGAGAGGTTAAGTGATGGAGCCAAGGTCATATAGAAATGTCAATGAACAACAGGATCATTAGCCCTTCATTTTATAGAGGAGAAAACTGGATGGGAACGGCTAGGTGGCGCAGTGAATAGAGCACTGGCCCTGGAGTCAGGGAGACCCAGATTCAAATCTGGCCTCAGACACTTAACACACACACACACACACACACACACACACACACACACACACACACACAAAACTAGCTGTGTGACCTTAGGCAAGTCACTTAACCCCAATTGCCCTCCCCTCCCCCAAAAAAAGCAGAAAAAAAAAACTGGATGAAGTGAATTTACCCAAGGTTCCAGAGATGGAAGCCCTAGTTCTGGGTCTAGTACTAAGTAGCTACTCACCCATTGCTATTTGTACTATAACAGGATTAAGAAGCTTACTAAATTCAAAATCTTCCAGAGGCCTCTTTTGAAAAAAACAAAAACAAAAAAAAAACCAATTTCTGATAGGAAATAAGGACTATCCATAACATAGAAGAATACAAGAAGGGGGGAAGGGAGAACTGAAGACTGACTCATGGTTTGCAAACAAGAAGATCAGAGGAGACAGCTGTCATGTCAGTAGCTTCAACCCTCAAGTCTTACATTGAGAATCTACTCTTCTGGATAAAGCAACATCACAAAATCATGCTGAGTAAACAGAGGGAATGAAAGGTCTTGAAAGCACAAGGCTTGAACAGACCCAACAAAGCTTCCTCACACTACCAGAGAAGCCTCCTTCCCTCCCACTGTGGACTGGAGACACAGGAAGTACAATAGGACATATTGTCAGGCATCGTGCCCTTCTCAGACTTCATTTACTTTGCTCCAGCAAGGGAAAGAGGCCATTTGGTCCCATGCCACACTGCCAGGGGGTCTCCCAGGCAGGAAACAGGGCATCCTCCAGGCCACAAGAGCCCTGGAATTTAAAATCCTCTAGGAGGTAGGGGCAGCTGTTTCTTTGCCAAGGTGGGGGTCTATGGATACAGAATATTGTATATGCTGTAGGACTCAGTTGATATAGTGCTAGGTCTTGCAAAACTGCTTTTTTTCTTTCTTTTAAAAAATTGTTACAAGCTTTAGGTCATTTGGCAGGGGGAAAGGGAAAGATAGAATCAAAAATGAAAGTGACATAAAAACAAACGATATTAGTAAGTATTTAAAAAAAAAAACTTTGGAAAGTTGACAGAGAAAAGCCCTTGTTTCCATGGCTACGGTAGTAGGGCCTGTGGTTATCCTTTTTCCAATTCAATTCATTGGACCATGAGATTCAGAGTTTGCCAGGAACTTAGCATCATGTACTCATCTTCAGCACCATCATCAAAGACGGTTGAAATGGACCTTAGAGGTCATATAGAAACAACCCTTCATTTTACAGATGAGGAAACTGAGGCCCAGAGAAGTTAACACAGGTAGCAAGTGGCAGAGCCAGGATTTGAACTTTGGTCCTCTGACTCCAAATCCAACACTCTTGCCAGTACACCACACTACCTCCAAGTCCTCCCTTTACAGATGAAGAAACTGAGAAGAATTCACTTGCCCAAACCCTCCTGCTACTGTGGCAGGACTGAGATTCAAATCCAGGTCCCCTGACTCCAATTCCAAGTCTCTTTCCATTATACCTGCCCACCTAGAGCCATTTAAATTCATCAAATATTTATCAAATGGCAACTTTGAACAAAAAGAAAATAAAGGACAAGGCTTGAAATCAAGAAGACCTGGGTTCAGGAAGATGCTGGCACGTTCTCACTACACACTTATGGGTAAATCAATTAAATTCTCAGTGACCCAGGCAACTTATCTAAGACTCTGATAGAGACGAGTAACCGATCCACAGGGGCAGCTAGGTGGCACAGTGGATAGAGTACCAGGCCTGGACTCAAGAAGATTCATCTTCCTGAGTTCAAATCTGGCCTCAGTTACTAGCCATGTGACCCCGGGCAAGTCACTTCACCCTGTTTGACTCAGTTTCCTCCCCTGTAATAAAATGGAGAAGGAAATGGAAAACCATCCTAGTATCTTTGCCAAGAAAACTCCAAATAGGATCACAGAGAGCAGGACACAACTGAAAAGTGACCGTACAACAATAACACCCATGGGCAAATCAATTAAGCTCTCAGTGACGCAAGCAACTTATCTAAGACTAAGGTAGAGACAAGTAACCAATCTATGTCACTGGAAAGAGTTCCTTACATCTGTGAAATCCCTAGTAATCATCCAGATCCCCACAAATTTAAAAAAAAAAGAGGAAAATACTGTGAAAAGTGCTAAGGATCCTAAGATAAAAAATGACATAGTCCTTTGTTGTTGTTCAGTCATGGCCCACATAGTCCTTCCCTATCTTCAAAGAATCCTAAGACTGAAAGGGATTTTGAGTAGTCATCATGTCCCTCATCATGTCCCTCCCTCTGCTTCCAAAAAGCACTGAGAACATACTGGAATAAATCATTGAGAACGTGGGAAGCAAGAAGAACATCAAATAGCAGTCTTCCCATTTTACAGATGCAGACATTGAGGCCCAATGAGATTAAGTGACTTGCCCAAGGTAAGTGGCAGTGGAGGTTGTGAATCCAGGTCCTGTGACACCAGATAGCACGCTCCTTCCACATGTCATTCCTCCAGAGTCCATGCCCCTCAAGTTTTATTTGCACTAGTCAGAAGAGCAGAAGCCACTTGGAATGAAGGAGAATCTCTGAATACTCGGGGGTTTCTTCCAACTCTGAGATTCTGGGGTTCTTCAAAATGGGCACCAAACCACACTCATTAACCTGATTTAACATTTCTCAGAGGCTGTGCTGGCTCTGGACCCTTTTCTGAATGTTCAGTGATTCCCAAGCCCAGCCTCCCTGCCAGGGCAAAGGGAAACAGAAGACATGGGCATTGTGGGAAGAAACAAATGATGTTTATTTAAACCCCTCTGCGCTCCTTTCTACTTGCCAAGCTACAGTGTGATCCCAGGGACCAGAGGCTCCTTTCACAACAGCCAAGTGGTGTATGCCCTTCCATGAGCTCCTGGGCTCCCAACAGAGAGCAGCATGGGACAGTGGGATTGATCTGAGGGAGATGGAGGGGAAGGGTCTGGGACAGAACTGATGAAGAAAAGCCACACATGTAGCTCTGAGATGCCAAGTACCATTCCTTTTTTTTTTAATTTTTAACATTTTTCTTTAAAGTTTTGAATTCCAAATTATATTCCTCCCTTCTGTCCCCCTGCCCCAGACAGTAAGCAAACATATACAGGCTATACATGTGCAATTATATAAAACGTTTTCATATTAGTAATTTTGTACAAGAAGACTAAAATAAAAGGAAAAAATGACAGAAAGAAAGTGAAAAATCACATGCTTAAGATTGTATTCAATCAATATCAGTTCTTTCTCTGGACGTGGGTAATATGCTTCATCATTAGTCCTTTGGGATTGTCTTAGATCATTGTATTGCTAAGAATAGTGAAGTCATTCACAATTCTTCATCAAACAATATTGATGTTCTTGTGTACAATATTCTCCTGGTTCTGATCACTTCACTATGCATCAGTTCATGTAAGTCTTTCCATGTTTTTTTTTGTTTTTTTATGAAATCATTCTGCTTGTCATTTCTTACAGTACAGTAATATTCCATTATAATCACATACCACAACTTGTTTAGCCATTCCCCAGTTGATGGGCATCCCTTTGGTTTTTAATTTTTAGGCACCACAAAAAGAATTGCTATAAATATTTTTGCACATTTAAGTCCTTTCCCCTTTTTTTGGATGTCTTTGGGATATAGATCTAGCAGTGGTAGTGCTGGATCAAAGAGTATGCACAGTTATATAACCTTTTTTGGGCATAGTCAGAATGGTTTGGATCAGTTCACAACTCTACCAAGAGTACATTAGTGTCCCAGTTTTCCAACATGTTCCTTTTTTGTCATATTAGCCACTCTAATAGGTGTGAGGTGGTACCTCAGAGTTGTTTTAATTTGCATTTCTCTGATCAATAGTGATTCAGAGCATTTTTTCATATGAATATAGGTGGCTTTGGTTTCTTTGTCTGAAAACTGCCTATTCACATCCTTTGATCATTTATCAATTGAATAATGTCTTATATTTTTTATAAATTTGATTCACTTTCTATATATTTGAGAAATGAGGCCTTTATCAAAGATACATCTTGCAAAAAATTTTTCCCAGTTTCCTGCTTTCCTTCTAATTTTGGTTGCATTGGTTTTATTTGTATGAAAACATCTTAATTTTATATAATCAAAATTATTATCTTACATTTTGTAATACTCTCTATATTTCCTTTGGTCCTAAATTCTTCCCTTATCCACAAATTGAACGGACAAACTATTCCATGCTCTCTTAATTTACTTATGGTATCACCCTTTATGTGTAAATCATGTACCCATTTTGACTTTATCTTGATATACAATATGAGATGTTGGTCTATTCCTAGTTTCTGTCATGTTGTTTTCCAGTTTTCCCAGAACTTTTTGTCAATTAAGGAGTTTTTGTTCCAAAAGCTTGGATCTTTGGGTTTATCATATACTAGATTACTATAGTCATTTACTATAATGTAATTTGTACCTAATCTATTCCAATGATCCACTACTGTGTTTCTTAGCCACTACCAGATTATTTTGACAAGTACTTTATAATACAGTTTGAGGTCTGATGTGGCTAGACCACCTTCTTTCACATTTTTTTCATTGAATTCTATTTGAATTTCTATTTAAATAGATTAATTTAGATAGAATTGTCATCCTTATTATAGTGGTTCAGCCTCCCCATGAGTAATTAGTATTTTTCCAATTGTTTAGATCTGACTTTGCATGAAAAGTGTTTTATAGTTGTGTTCATATAGTTTCTGGACTCTTTTAGGCAGGTAGACTCCTGAGTATTTTATATTATCTATAGTTATTCTAAATGAAATTTCTCTTTCTATCTCTTGCTGCTGGGCTTTGTACCTCAATATATAGAAATGCTAATGATTTATGTGGGTTTATTTTGTATCCTGAAACTTTACTAAAGTTGTTAATAATTTCAAGTGCTTTTTTAGTTGGTTCTCTAGGATTTTTAAGTATAGAATCATATCATCAGCAAAAAGTGATTGTCTTTTTCTCTTAATTGTGTATTGTAATTCCTTTAATTTCTTTTTCTTCTCTTATCACTATAGCTAACATTTCTAGTACAGTATTAAATAATAGAGGCAATTAATGGACATCCTTGTTTCACCCCTGATTGTACTGGAATGGCTTCTAGCTTATCCCCATTACAGATAATGCTTGACGATGGCTTTAGATAAATATTATTTATCATTTTAAGGAAAGTTCCAATTATTCCTAATGTTTTTCTAATTATTTGTGTTTTCAATTATTCCTAGTGTTTTTAATAGGAATAAGTGCTGTATTTTGTCAAGCACTTTTTCTACATCTATGGAGATGATCATATGATTTCTCTTGGTTTTCTTATTGATATGGTCAATTATTGAACCAGCCCTGCATTCCTGGTATTTAGTATATGATCGTAGTGTATGATCCCTATGATATATTGCTGTAATCTTTTTACTAGCATTTTATTTGAAAATTTTACATCAATATTCATTAGTTAAATTGTCTATAAATTTCTTTCTCTTTTTTGAGTCTTCCTGGTTTGGATAACAGCACCATATTTGTGTCATAAAAGGAATTTGGTAGGATTCCTTCACCTATTTTTTACAAATAGTTTATATAGTATTCAGATAAGTTATTTTTTAAATGTTTGGTAGAATTTGTATGTGAATCCATCTGGTCCTAGAGATTTTTCTTATGAAGTTCATTGGTGGTTTGGTCAATTTCTTTTTCTAAGATTGGGTTATTTAAGTATTTTATTAGTTCTTCTATTTATCTTGGTAATTTATATTTTTTGTAGATAGTCATCCATTTTGTTTGGATTATCAAATTTATTGGCATATAATTGGGCAAAATAGCTGCTTAACAATTGCCTTAAAATCCTCTTCATTGGTGTTGAGTTCACCCCCTTTCACTTTTTATCCCATTATTTTGGTTTTCTTCTTCCCTTTTTAAAGTCAAATTAACCAATAGTTTATCTATTTTCTTGGGCTTTTTTTTTTCATAAAACCAGCTTCCAGTTTTATTTATTTGTTCAATGGTTTTCTTACTTTCAATTCTATCAATCTCTCCATTGATTTTTAGGATTCCCAATTTGGTGTTTAATTGGGGATTTTTAATTTGCTTTTTTCCTTAGTTTTTTTAGTTGCATGCCCAATTCATAGATCTGCCTTTTTTTCTATTTTATTAAACAATCAGAGATACAAATTTTACCTTAAGTACCTCTTTGGCTACATCCCATAAATTTTGGTATATTGTCTCGCTGTTTTCTTCAATGAAATTACTGATTGTTTCTATGATTTTCTCTTTGGCCCACTTGTATTTTTAGGATTAGATTATTTAATTTCTAATTAATTTTTAATCTTTCCATTGTCCATTATAAATGTAATTTCTATTGCAATATGATCTGAAAAGGACATGCTTACAATTTATGCTATATCACGGCAGTTTTCTTTGACAATGTCTTGAAAGATGTTGTCCAGACTTTTTTTTTAATCATGCTTTTCATGTAGTCTGATAATTCTTATATTATCTTTCTTGGATCATTTTCTAGGTCAGTTGTTTATCTAATGAGAAATTTCACATTTTCTTCTATTTTTTTCTTTTTTGATTTTGTTTTATTGTATATTGATGTCTTAAAGAGTCATTGGCTTCTAGGGGTGGGGTCTGGCTGTTGTCCAGACCCTGGGCGGGGCTTTATTGCTGACCAGGTGACTAGATGAAGGTCTGGCTGGTGGCTTGTGCTGGGGGTTGGGACCTTGCTGTGATGCACAGACTGCTCACTTGCCTAAGTGTCTGCTGGTTTGCTGGAGGGAGGGGCCTCACCAGTCGATTGTCCCGTGGTTTGGAGCTTTGCCCTGCAGGCCCCTTGCAGTGAGGCTACTACTGTTGCTGCTCTTGGACCTTACTCCCCTCCTACCCTAATGAGACAGACCTTTCCTCCTGTGCTGGTAAGCTGTTTCCTGCACCTAGATCAATTCTGAGACAGTTTTCCAGTTGTTTGGCAGCAGACATCCCCTCCTGTTCATTCTTGAGAATAGTTCACATTCAGGTGGCATTTCATGGCATGCTCAATACTTTACATGCATTAACTAACTGGACTCAACAATCCTGTGAAGGCAGGTCATATTATTATCCTCATTTTTCAGAAGAGGAAGCTGAGGGTGACAGAGATTCACGGGATCACAGAGTTGGAGCTAGAAGGAATCTTAGGGGTCAACTAGTCCAACTCTTATTTTGCAGATGAAAAAGCTAAGGTCAAGGAAAGTTAAATTACTTACCTAGGGCCATCTCGCCAGAAAGTGTTTGAGGCAGAGATTCCAAAGCCAGGGCTTCCAGGTTCCCAGCCTAATCCTCTCTAGCCGAAATGCCATATTGCTGCTCCTAATTCCTTAGACTAATGAATTGGGTATGCAATTAAAAAAAAAAAAACTAGGAAAAGAACAAACTAAAAATCCTCAATTAAATACTAAATTGAAAATTTTAAATATTAAATATGAGATTAATAAAATTGAGTGAAAAAACTCTCATTGAATTAATAAATAGAACTAGGAGTTGGTTTTATGAAAAAAAAACAAATAAAATAAACAATTAGTTAATTTGATTTTTAAAAAGAGAGAAAACCAAATCCCTTGTATCAGAAATGAAAAGGGTGAATATACCACTAACAAAGATAAAATTAAAGTACTTATAAGGAGTCATTTTGCCTAATTATATGCCAATAAATTTAACAATTTAAGTGAAATGGAAGAATATTTACAAAAATATAAATTGCCTAGATTAGCAGATGAGGAAATAAAATATCTAAATAGACCTATTTTAGAAAAAGAAATTGAACAGGCCATAAATAAGCTTCCTAAAAAAAAAAAAAAGTGCCACAACTAGATGGATTTACAAGTGAATTTTAAATGACTCTTTCTTTCACCCTTTCTATTCTGTTCCTTGAAAGGGATCTAAAAAGTCACTGAATCTGACCTTATTTATAGAAGAGGAATCCAAGGCCCAGAGAGGTTAGGCGAGGTGCTCACCATCACACTGACAAATCAAGACTGGAATCCAAGTGTGTGTGTGTGTGTGTGTGTGTGTATTTTAATGTATACAGTTACATATTTTTAATATTTATTTATACATATACATACACATATATAATGTGTGTACACATGTATTATATGTGTATGTGTGTGTATAGATATATATGTCTTTGCCTGAATTCTTGCACCAGCTTCTAGAAGGAAGTCTTCTTGCCCTCGGTCTTTCCACAGATCCACTCCTGAGTCTTGTGACTCCCCAGACCAGAATACTCTGCCTTGCCCAACCTTCCACTTTGTGTTGTTGCTAGTAATAAGAGCTAACATTGATGTGGTGCTTGTTCTATTAGCACTTCCATTCCTTGACATCAGAAATGGTTCCATTTTTGTCTGTATATCTCCAGCACTCAGCACAGTGTCTGCACATAGTCAGCATTTAATGATTTTTCTCATTCAATTAGTCCTTCTTTGCCTATTCCAAGCCACCCTACACACTGCTGCCAAAACAACCATTCTTAGAAGTGATGATCACTTCGTTCCCCAAAACCTTTCAGTGGCTCCCGTTGTCTCTCCAATAAAGTCTCCACAGTCAGGTTTCAGCTCATAAGTCCATTTAGCATTTATTAAGCATCTACAATATCCAAAGCATTTTCCCAGATGCCAGGGATAAAAAGACAAAAAATACAGAGCCCCCAAGACTCAAAATGTTTGATTTGAACTCACATCTTCCTGACTCCAGGTCCAGCATTCTAAGCGACTCCCTCCTCTCTTCAGCGTAGTAAAAAGAACCCTGAACTAAGAGTGAGATGTCAGAGGTTAAAGTCTCAACTCTGTGGCTGATTAATTCTATAACCTTGGGCAGGCCATTTGACCTCTCTGGGCCTCAGTTTCCCCATCTGTAAAAGGTTAGACTAGCAATTGGATCAAGGTTTCTTCTATGTATGAATTTCCATCCTTCAAGATTCAGTTTGAGGAAGTTCATTGACATGCCCTATAGTCAACAGCATTTATCTCCTTTCTTTTCTCCTCCCTCCAATCTCCTTGGGACAGTACAGCCAGCTCTCCCTTGGGTGACTGCTGCTCAAGCAGACACAGTATCTTTGCTTCTCTCTTCTTCAGTCCCATGATCACTTAATCTCATTTGTATTTAATTTTTGCAAGCCCCCCTGATAGGAGCTTTTTTCACTGGCAAGGGGAAATTTCAAGCTCTTAACTTCTGGATTTCATTTAATTTTATTGTTCTGTTTATGCTTTCCCCCCTACGGAGGCCTGTGGGTAATGGGTACAATTTTAATAAATTAAATGAATTGGGAGCAATCTCCATATATAACATATGCTTTTTCCATGGGCCAATCCTTTTTTTTTTCTCCTCCTCTCTCTCAAAGGTATGTCTGGAGTTATGCCTGGAGGAACCTGAAATACGAATTAACATGCGCATCTCAACTCAGCCTCCTACACATGGATCCAATAAATACTGCTGGGCTGGGGTGGTGGGAAGGAGGCCCATGCCTGAATCCTGCCTCAGATACTTCCAGCTATGTGGCCTTGGCGCAAGTCACTTAGCCTTTCTCAGCCTCACCCTCCTCATCTGTAAAACAGAGATGATAATGCCTCCAGTAATAATGATGGCACCTACAGGGGAGTCAAAAGGATCAGATGAGATAATGGGTGTAAAGCACGTGGCACAGTGCCTGGCACACTGTAAGTGCTGTATATAAATATTAGTCATTAATATTATTACTTCACAAGGTTATTATGAAGAAAGTCCTTTTAAAACCTCACTGCGCTCCATAAATGTGGAGAGCTCATTGGATCATAGATTCAGAGCTGGAATAGGGCCTCCAAAGCCATTAAGTCCAACCCTCTTGTTTTACAGATGAGGAAACTGAGTCACAGAGAGGGTATGTGACTTACCCACAGTCCCACAGCTCATAAGTGTCTGAGATGAGATTTGGACCCACGTTTTGTCTGGTGCCCTCTTTACTACATTACACAGTGGCTCACTCATGGTACTACTCTGTGCTTGGTGTTTGTGGCTTGTCATTATTTACATGCTGAGAGCCTTAAGTTATTCTGTGGATGACCATCAGCCTGAGGAAAGGTTTGGAAGCTGCCCCTCCTCAGTGGGCCCTTCCTACCTGTCATAGGCTTTGAGCCTTCCCACATACATGCAGCTCGATTTATCCACAGAATGAATGCCTCCATGCTGCATGGAACAGAATGTTCTGGTATTGAAGATACACGTGCATGTGGAAAAAGGCCTGTGTAAACAAAGGGGTCACATACACCCCCATGCCACAATCTAGACAACCATTTGCCTTGCCTCCCCTTGTCTTAGCTAAAGATAAGGAGAAAATATAATTTTGGGCATAATGGCAAAGGTAGAGGCCTAGGAGTCAGGAGAGCTGGGTTTAAATCTGGACTCTGAAACTTGCCAGATTTGTTATGATGGGCAAGTTCTTACCTTGCTGAGCCTCAGTTTCCTCATCTGCTACATTGGGTTAATGATAACTGAAGTATTGTCCTCACCGGGTGAGGCTCAGATGACATAATGAATGTAAAAACACTTTACAAACCTTAGGTCATTGTGTAAATGTCAGTCAGTCAGCCAACAACAAATATTTATTAAGTGTCTACTATGTGCTTGGCAATGAGGTGGCTCAGTGGATAGAGTTCTGGGCCTGGAGTCAAGAAGGTTCATCTTCCTGAGTTCAAATCCAGCCTCAGACACTAACTGTAAGAACCTGGGCAAGTCACTTAACCCTGCTTGCCTCAGTTTCCTCATCTATAAAATGAGCTGGAGAAGAAAATGTAAACCACTCCAGTCTCTTTACCAAGAAAACCCCAAATAGCGTCATGAGAGTCAGACATGACCAAAACAGACAAGCAACAGCAACAACTATTATGTGCTGGGCCCTGTGCTAAGCTCTAGTGATACCAAGGAAAGCAAAACATAGCCCCTACCCTCCAGGAGCTCAGGGTAATGTTGTTGTTCACCCTTTGTTCTCAAAGCAGATCAATGACATTATGTGTGATGTGTTGACATGTGTGAATTGAATTTGAGAGAGGCAGGGCTGCTCAAAGCCATCAGTCTCACTGTTCTCCAGAGTCCTTGGAGCCCAGTGGCAGGACAAACGTCAGGGCAACTGGCCCAAGGAGCTCCCGGTCTAGTACTTTCTTGAAGCACTGCCCCATAAGCCAGGCTTCTGACTTCAGGTAGTGCCTGTCCCACTTCCTTGCTGTGTGACCTTGGCCAAGCTCCTCATGCTGCAGAAGAAGAACCCCAGCCCCAGGGGCTCTGGAAAGTGGGGAATAATATTACTTCACATACCTCCCAGAGTCGTTGTAAGGATCAAATGAGATCCTACATGTAAACAGATTGGTAAACCCAAAAGGAGGGTTTTAAGCATTTGGGGTCATGGACCCCTCTGGAAGTCTGCTGAGGCCTGTGAGCCCCCTCAGAGCAATGCTTTTAAATTAAGTATGTTTCATATGTCATGGCAAGACTTTCATGAAATAATAATCAGCAGAACCAAGGGAACATTGTCCAGAGTAACGGCAATATTGTTTTAAGAATGACTTTGAGTGAATACGTTATTTTGACTGTTATAAATGCCCAAGTTAGCTATAAAGGACGTATGAAGGAAGCCACTATCTGAATCCAGAAAAAGAACTCATATGTGGTATGTATAAAAGGATGCATATACAGAAGTGCGCATAAAATAATTACACACACACACACACACACACACACACACACACACACACACGCACACAGACTTGGAGGGAGCTGAAGGGACACTGGGCTATGGGGAAGAAGACCATGGCATCGGGAAGATAATTACTAGCAAGTGAATTGGATTTAAGTGAGGCAGAACTGTGCAAAGTCTCCAGCCTCACTTTCACCTCTGGAGCCATCTGGATCCAGTGACCAGAGATAGGTCAGGCCCTGGCTGCTCAGAGGGCTTTGGGGAAGCTGTGGAAGGAGCACCAGATCTGCTGTAAGAAGATCTGGGCTCAAATCCCTCCTATATCACTTACTACATGTGACCTTGAGCAAGTCACTGAACTTCCCTGGGCCTCAGTTTCCTCATCTGTAAAAGGGAGGGAAGAGAGGGAAGGAAGAAGGGAATAAACATGCACATCGTACCTACACTGTGCTGGGCACTGCACTAAGCAATTTTTTTTTAACAAATAATATCTCACTTGATCCTCACAACAAAGCTACAAAATAGGATCCGTTGTTATCCCCATTTTGCAGATGAAGAAACAGACAAATGAAGAAATGACTTGCTGGGGTCACACAACTGATTTGTCTCTGAGGCCACAATTGAACATCCTGACTCCGGGT
Source organism: Gymnobelideus leadbeateri (assembly GCA_011680675.1). Lineage (NCBI taxonomy): Eukaryota > Metazoa > Chordata > Mammalia > Diprotodontia > Petauridae > Gymnobelideus > Gymnobelideus leadbeateri. The sequence continues at coordinate 24,003 of WOXC01000069.1, forward strand.
CTTGCAAATGAAGGATAGATAACCTCTAAAATTCCCTCCAGCTCTAAAATTATCATCCTTGGAATCATAACTTTGTATGACCTCATTTACCATAAAAAAGAATCATATGAATTCCAACAACAACAGAGGGATTTCCCAGTTTATCCAATAAAAGGAAGAAAATGTTGAGAAATCTTCTTCTGTGGTGACTTAGTCACCGGAACTGAATACACAGGAAAGGGGGTGGGTGAATGGCATAGAGTGGCTACATGAGCTCTCAATAGTCACTCACAAAGCCTGCTTTGCTCCAGGCTGAGGTAATATTAGTTGGGGAACTCTAGGAATGTCCTCAGGATCAGCTAGGTGGTGCAGTGGATAGACCAACATCCCTGGAGTCAAGAAGACCTGAGTCCAGATCTGGCCTTGATCACTTACTGGCTGTGTGACCTTGGGCAAGCCACTTGACACTGTTTACCTCAGTTTCCTCATCTGTAAAATGAGTTGGAGAAGGAAATGGCAAATCACTCCAGTGCCTTTGCCAAAAAATCCCCAAATAAGATCATAAAGAGTCAGACATGATTGAACAACAACAGGAATGTCCCCCTACAAAAAATCTCCTTCATACATACAAAAATCTCCTTCATTGTTCCCTAAAATTCCACCATTAGAAATTCATTAATTTGATGCTAAGATTTGTCCTTTGTGCTTTTAAATTGTTTCAGTGATTAAATCACTTTCCTACTACCTCATGTTAGTGGTAAGAGCACACGAACTAGAGTCAGAGTGGCTGAGATTAAGGTCTCCTCTCTAGACCTCAGCTTCCTATTTCCTTTTTTTTCCCCTAAATGAGAAAATTGAGCCAGATGATCTCTCAGGTCCCTCCCAGTTCTAAATCCTATCATCACTATACCTTCTCCAGGGGTCCTTTTCTAAAATGCAAATATTCACAAAGTAACAACACAAAAATTTCTTCACACTAAATGCCTGGGCATTGTTGGATTTTTCCTTTTCTGGGAGTGATAGACTGAAGGCACCAAGAAGCACTAGACACCTGCATTAGAGAGTGGGAGAAAGGAGAGTTCAGAAAGGAGAGAAGGGAGCACCACAGACAAAGATAAACATTACTTCATTCTCCAGTGAATTTTAAGGTTTTGCCAGGCTCTCTTTGCCAACATTGCGATTTTATAAGAATTCTTGGGGGGACAGAATCAAACCGAATCATTTTTTTCACCCAAGGTAAGCAGAAGAAAAGGCAGGATAGGTTTATTCAGGGCTTATCATGAGAAAAAAAAAAGTTTCCTTGAACACCCCATTCCTTCTAGCAAAATGCTGGTGACCCAATCATACCTATAACTCTGTAAACAGGGACTGGAGAAACCCAGTCTTGGTGTCACTAACTTCCTGCATGACCTGGGACAAATTATTTCTGTCTCTGGGCCTTGGTTTCTGCTCCCACTACCCAGGATAATAAAATGAGAGATAGGAAATAAATCCTAGTCCCTTTCATCTCTAATGTTCCATGACTTTAAATAATACCAAAATACTATATTTAATAAGGATAGAGGCAATCACAGAAGATAAAATGAATCATTTGGATTAAAGTAAATTGATTCTTTTTGTTCAAAAGCTTTTTCAAGGCAGAGCAGCTAAGAAGCAAAACCATCAAGTGAACAAAAGCCATTGCATTGAATATCTGTAATTAAAGTCCCTACATATCCAAGATGCGCAGGGAATTAATACAATATATAAGACCAAAAGTCATTCCCTATTGGATATGTGGTCAAAGGATATGAGCAAATACTTCTTAGATGAAAATTTGTAAACTATTAGCAACCATATAAAAGACTGTTCCAAATCATTAATAATAAAAGAAATGCAAATCAAAACAACCCTGAGGTTTTACCTCCCACCCAGAAAACTGGCAAAGATGACAAAAGATGAAAATAGTCAGTGATGGAGAGGCTGCAGGAAAATAGGTCAACTAATAAATGGTGGTGGAGTTGTAAATTGTCCCAACTTTTCTGGAGAGTCATTTGGAATTACATTAAGGAAGTGACTAAGATGTCCATTTCCTTTGACCCAGCAACCCTACTGCTAAGTATGTAACACAAGAAAGGTCAAATAAAGAAAGGTTCCATAATCACAAAAATATCCATAGCAAAGAACTCATACATACAAAGTAAAGTAGGTCTCAACTGAATGGGGAAAAGTTCAACAAATTATGGTACAGGGATTAATGGAACATTAATGTACTGTAAGAAATGACAAATATGAATCGCCCAGAGAAATATAGGAAGACTTATGTGAACTGATGCAGAGGGAAATAAGCAAAAAAAAAAAAACCAGAAGACTTTAAGAATATATACAAATGGCTACAACTAAGTAAATGGAAAGAACAAAGAAAAGGAGAGAGACAGAGACAGGGGAGGGAGAGAGAGAGGGACTGAATTTTGGGTAACTATAACAAACAAAATTGACCCTGGAGAAGAGTTAAAAAAATATAACTTCTTTCTCAGAAAAGGTGGGAGGCTATGGATATGGAACACTGTATATACAGGGTTAACATTTTAGTTAATTTTGTTAATCCCTTTTCTATCTCTTTCTTCTTTGGTATGTTTTACAGAGATTTGCTCACTGGATAAGGGACAAGGGAAAAATATATTCTGAAATGAAGGTAATGTAAAAACAGTAGATAAAAATTGTTTAGAAGATTTTTAAAAGGAATCAATAGATAATACTCAAGCCCAGCAGCAGGGCCTCTTTAGATAATGGCCTACCTTGGGTCCCTAGTTCCAATCCCTCGTAGGTTTACTCCTACATTCTTCTGTTCTAGAAGACAATGGTAGAGGGCCTAATCAAATTAAAATCCTTCCAAAATTAGCTCTGCCTCTGAGTACAAAGTGACATAAACTGATTTCCCACCCTGCCTTCTGATATAAGCTGGCTCTGTAAAAGACTGGCCTTCTCTGCCCGCTCTGTTAACCCCCCCCTGCAGTAAGTAGTAAGAAAAGTGCCCCATTCTGTGTGCCTACAAGGCCCCCATTTGTAACTCAATCCCAAGCCTGTTTTGGCTCACATGGATCTTTAACTTGATATAGAAAAAAATGATTAAAACTTCTCAGAGCTGCCCAACTTGTAGAACTTGGCTTAATCAAATTGCCTGAAGCAGGCTCTGGTTTCAGGTATAATCTCTGAACCAAAATTGACTTCATTTTTATTTGTAATGCCTTTTGGAAAGAATTTTTCCCCTAAAAGCTAAAAGTGGTCCTTGGCCCATTTTTAATTATTTTAATGGGTAAATTACTCTCCTGTTTTAAAGTTCCCTGCTAAATATAACCCCTTTGATGGCAAGGCGATCTGTCCTGTAGAAAAGCAACAAGGGTATTGGATTTCCCTGTCAGAAGGAAGGTTTTGTGCTCACTGGCTCTTCTAGCTTTCAATTAATTTCAATTCAATAATTCAGCATTTCTGAAGCACCTACTATGAACCAAGCCCTAGGTTCTGTGTTAGGGAAACAAAAGCAAAAAAGAAACAAAAATGAAACTAAACTCTACTCTCAAGGAGAATCACACAACAAAAAATATACAACAGTACAGTAAAAGATGGCCAGCCCAGAGGCTGGAGCCTCGAAGAAACTGCAAAAATTAAAAGACATTAGAATGCCTGAACATGATTTTAAAGCTCCTTTTTTAAAGCATTTTAAAGCATAACCAGGACTGGGTCTTCTTACCACCAATGCCCACCTCCTCTCAAAATCTGACTCCAATGTACCTTTATAGACTAATGTCACATTACTTCCCTTCCTACCCTCTTTGTCAGGGGCAGGTAGGTGGCACAGTGGATAGAGCACTGGCCCTGGAGTCAGGAGGACCTGAGTTCAAATTCTACCTCAGACATTTAACACTTACTAGCTATGTGACCTTGGGCAAGTCACTTAACCCCAATTGCCCTACCTTCCCCCCTCCAAAAAAAAAAAAAAAAGCAAAAAAAAAAAAAAAAGAGATTACAAACCTACCCTCTTTGTCTTGGTCAGGCTAGCCTTCTTCCCATCCCACATACATCTCACATCTCCCACCACCATGCTCTTGCACAGGTACTTTATGCCCAGTAAGTTCTCTCTCTCATTTCACATCCTGGAATCCCCAACTCCTTTCAAAATGTAGCAAAAATATCACTTTCTTCCATAGGAAGCCTTCCTAATCCCCCCAGCTGTTGTTTTTTTAACAACTATTTCTCTTCTTACTATCCCCTGTAACTAAAAAAGAAAGAAAAAGAAAACTCACAATAAAACCCATAGTTTAAAAAAATTCCTCATTAGTTATGTCCCAAAATTTATCCCGTCCTATATCTTGTGCCTCTTACTTCTCAATGTGTTTTATTATCATGGTTAGTTACTGCATTGATCAGTGTCCTTGAGTTTTTTCAAAAAGTGGTTCATTTTTACAACACCGTTTTTATTGTGTAGATTGTTCTCCTGGCTCTGCTCTCTTCACTCTTCACCAGTTCATATCAATCTTCCCAGTTTCTTCTGACACCTTCCCCCATATCATTTCACATCACAATAGTGTTCCACTATATCCATATACCATAAAATGTTCAGACATTCCCCAGTATGAATAACCATTACATGGGTACCCCTTTCATTTCCAGTTCTTTGACTCTCCAAAAATAGCTGCTATGACTATTTTTGTATAAAGGAATTCTTTTTTTTCTTTCTTTGATCTTTTTTGGGGTAAAATCTAGTCAATCCAGAGAAGTTAAGAGATTGGTTCAAAGTCACACAGGGTAAAGGTGTAAAAAGATTAGAAAAGGTGGAAAGGGACAAAGAGCCTGAATGAAATGGCTATCAGTAATCATCCAGACTCATCCCCTCTCTTTCCAGATGAGGAAACTAAAGCCCCTTAAAGCTTTAATATTCTATGGGTCTGTGAATTTACATTGCCCTGTGTTTAACTGGGGTACATAGACCTAACTAACCTCAACCCCATGCTGACAGTCTTGGACTTATCTAGAAAGATAGGAGAGGATTCAATTCAATTTAATAAGTATTTATTAAGTTGTCTATGCTAAGTCCTCTGGGGACAAAGGTTTAAAAAAAATAGTTTCTGCCCTCAAGGATTTTACAATATACTGGGGTGGGGAAGGAAGAAGGAGAGAGGGAAAGAGAAGATGAGGGAGGGAAAGAGAGAAGAGACACAGGGAGAGGGAGGGAAGGAGAGGGGGAGGGAAAAATACAGATGAAGACAGAGAGAATACAGATTTAATATAGATCAAAGGAGATGGGTATAGAACTAGAAAACAGGTTCTGTGAAAGGGAAACCCCAGCTTATAGAAGATGTAACTTTAGAGCTGAAAGAGGCCTTACACATTATATAGCTCAACCCCACCCCTATTTTCTAGAACTGTGGCCCAGAAGGGTTAAGTGACTTGCCCCAGATCTGATAACGATCAAGGGAAAGAGGCAGGATTTGAAAATAGGGTCCCTGACTCCAAAGTCAATGAGCACCTTTTCACAACCCCAAAGTATTCCTGCCAGAGAAGATAGAGTGAGAGAGCCATAACCAGCTCTCTTTTTCTATCTTCATGGAAAGCAGAATGAGGTGAAATAAAACACTCTGTAAATATAAGGGTTATCATTATTGTTTACGAAGCTTTTTCTCCATAAACCCCCATGAGGCTGCTAGTACAATAGAAAGATCAGGCTTCTACAGATGAGATCTGAGGCTCAAAGAGCAGCATGGGGAGAGCTGCCCAACTATTAAATGTCAGAGCCAAGACTCCAAACCAAGCCTTCCAGTTCCAAGCTATGTGACCTTCACTGGAACTGTAGCATTCGATATTAGAGGAAGAACCTCACGGGGTGGTGTAGTTTAAAACTGGAATTGGTTTGTAGAAAAACTGGTTTGTTTCTATCTCTTTAAAATAAAAACAAGTCTGATCCATCCATGTTTGGTCTGGACGGACTAGTTATACTGAAAGAATAGCTCCTAGAGAACCCCCTCAACTCCGGTGAAGGGATTCAAGACTTTAAAGAAATGAAGCCTTGGTGGGTGGGGTATACAATGCCTGTGTTCAAACATGTGAAGGGCTCTCAGGTAGAAGACTGGTCACATTTGTTCTTTTTGGTCCCAGAGTCCAGAACCAAGAGCAGCAGAAGAAAGATACAGAGACAAATGTAGATGACATAGACTTGAGGGCAGGGGGCACCATCATGGTAATCAGAGTGGTCCAATAGTAAATGGGTGCCTCAGGAAGTAGTGGATTCTCCTTTCTTGGAAGTCACCAAGCAAAGGCTGGATGACCATGTGTCAAGCATTGAGGGTTCCTTTTCCATTAGACACCAAGGGTTCCCAACCTTTTTTGTGTTATGGATCCCTTTGGTAGTTTGGTGGAATCCATGGACCCCTTATCAGAATAATATTTATTGGGCGGCTAGGTGCATCGGTGAGTAGAGCATCAGTCCTAGAGTCAGAAGGACCTGAGTTCAGATCCGGCCTCAGACACTTAACACACACACAAACAAAAACCTAGCCATGTGACCTTGGGCAAGTCACTTAACACCAATTGCCCCCTAAAAAGCTAAAATAATAATAATAATAATATTCGTTGCCTATATTCATAATTGAAGGAAATGCTAAATTTCCATTACAGGTTAGTGAAAATAATGATATCATTTTCTCCCACCCACGTTTATTGAACCCCTGAAATCTATCCAGAGACCTTGATCTAAACAGGCGCTAGGTCTCTTCTAGCTCTCAAATTCTGTGACGGGGGAAGGAGTAAAGAAGCCACTTCTCTCCTTTGCATACATCTAGTAGTAGAATTCACGATGGCACATCTTAACTTTGCAGCTCTTTCTGACTGGATCCAAATTTACCTGGGGGGGTCCAAGGTTAAATGAGAAAGGAACTAAGACAGAAACACAGCACAATTTACCTACAATTCAAGAGCCTCTTTCTTCCCATGGACAACTTGGCTAAATAAGAAACAAAGATATTGAATCATTGTTGTCAAATTGAAAAGATATTTGAACGTGACTACAATCATGAGTCAGGAACCCATACGGGGAGCCCTGTGTGTGCTGGTTTAGATCCCCACTTGACACTTCTTAACTGGCAAGCCATTCATGGGAGAGAGAGGCTGGGCCTGTAAGAAAATGCGTCTGGGAAAATGGCTGTTGTTAATAATGTGAGCAGACAGAGGCTTGCCCACAGACAAACTCTTTCCAACAATATATAGACACTCCATGAGCAAAACTGTAATTTTGTGGTCTAGCGGAGAAATGATTTAGACATTTGGGGTTTTTAAAGGCCCCTTTCCTAGGGCTGTCTGGATTGTTAAATTCCTGTTTAGATTTTGGGGAAGGGGGGTTTCAGTCCCTGGCCAAACACTATGATTTTAAAAGGCATGTGTTGAATATGAGGCCTTCACGTGGTCAGTTTAAACCCCGATTCCAATTTGAGAGGGAGATGACCAGAGCTCCTGGGGAGCCAGATGAGGTTTTGGGGGGGCAAGAAAAGGTGATTACTCAACACACACACACACACACACACATACACATTTAAGACAGCCCAATTTCAGACTCCAAAAGTCAGAGAATCAGTCTGTATCAATCCAGCAAATTGAGTGAAACTCCCCGGGAGTTAAATAGAGGCACAAGTAGGCAAGGTAAGGATGAATAGGGATGACTGGTTAATGTTGAACATCAGACTATTCTTAACTATGCTAAGTAACTGGAGAGGGTTTCATATCACTGTGGTAGCCTAAGGAAAATTATTATGGCTGATTCATTTCCCTTACGCCAAAAGTGTAGGAGGAGGGAGGGATGGCTTCCTGCTGCTTTTTTGTTTTATTTCTAATATCACTATCACTTTCTAATACCACATTCCCACATTCTGATAGCACCAATCCATGGACCTTGTCTGACAATATATTCAACATTTTATATCCATAGTTCACCACCTCTCTCTATCAAGGGCAGGAAAATTGACATCATCATCAGGCCCCTGGAAGCAAGACTGATCACGACATTAGGAAACCTTCTGGTGCTCATGTCTTCCTTTGTGTTAATGTGGTCTGTTTTCTTCTCTCTGCAGCCATTCATACAAGTCCTCTCAGGTTGCTCCAAATTTCTTGTTTCTTTTTAGCATTTTATGTACCACAATTAGTTCAGCCATTCCCATTCCACAGATGCTTACTTTGCTTTTAGTGTTGTGGTTTGTTGGCTTATCTTTTTTTTACTATCCCCAAAAGTGCCCCTATGAATATTTTAATACATATAAGACCTCTCCCTTTGTCTTTGACATCCTCGGGACAGTTAGTGGTGAGGAGTTCTGCTACCTCAGCTCCCAGTTCATTGGGCCACCAAACCACCAGACACATATAGTCAACAGACAGAAACACCAGGAACCAAAAGGTGGTGGATACTATAGACTCAGTCTACACAATGGGAAATCTGTCAAGGACACAGACAACACAAAAGAGAGATGTCTCTTGTTTTCTGGCCTGTACAAAGGAACCTCCCTGATGGGTACCATCATTTACAGACAGTGGTGGTAACATCTGGTCAATAGATATAAATGGTTGGGTCCTTCAGCTCCTAATGCTTTCTCCAAGGTTACATTTTATCCATTTTTTTATATATTTGTATATTCCTCTATGTTCTGTTTTCTACCATTAAAATGCATTCTCCATGAATGAATATATGCATGAATGAATGCAAGAATGAATGAAGTATTTAAGAGTTTACTATATGCAAAGCACTGTGCTAACTCCTAGGGATACAAATAAAGAAGTAAGATATCCCTGTTCTCAAGAAGCTCACATTCTAATGGGGAAGACACCCCAGGTGGAAGGTTTCAATTGTAAATGGTGATGATGGTCATTGGACAAACACTAAGTCAATCAAATGAGAATACCAGGCCACCATGGCCAACCTAGACATTCACTCCTGTGATGTGAGTGCCTTCTCAGAGTACACACACACACACACACACACACACACACACACACACACACACACACACACATATACACATACACACACACACACACACACACACACACGCACATACGTGTACACACACGGCACCACAAACTTTACAGATATGGATTAGCTTGAAGTCTTGAGCATCACTCACCAACAGTACCTCATTTGCCTACATCTTGTAACAAGGAGATAAGGAATAGAGAGCTTCCCTTGGAGCTCTACACCTAGGTTCAAGGCCCACTTCTAAAAAAATACTGGCTGTGTGACCATGGACAAATAAGTCTATATGTTGCAGAGGAGGCATTGACCTGCATTGGTAGAAGCATCTTCCCCATCTGAGAGTTCACTATAGCAATGAAATCACAAATCTAGCTCCTATCCCCATGACACATACTCACGTGTATCCCATTAATTTACTGGCACTAAAAATTCTTTACTGGACAATGTAGCACACCCCCTTGCTCAGGTAAGCTCTTCCTTGAATGACCCCCAAAGAGAGAGTTGGTGTGATTGGGAATGTACTTGTAGTCATACAAACAGGAAGATGGGGTGAAAGAAGAGGAAGGCTAACATCTTAATGTGTGGCATGAGTCATCTGACTCGCAGGGTGCCATTATTTTGGGCGAAGGGGGATTTGTATAGAGACGAGATGGTCCTCAGCACAAAGTCAGCTTACTGCTTGGCCTCCAGCTATTTTTCTGAAATAAGACTTTGATAGCAAGACCTTGCCCTCATTGGAACAAAGGGTAAGTGGTGAATGAAGGCAGAGTCAAGCCCAGAGTAAAGAGGAGGAAGCAATCAGAACCCAATAAGCTGCTAGTGGAGCTGAACCTGCAGCACTCTCAAGACAGAGGAAGCAACTGAAAGGGCCTGAGTTTCTGAATCACCTCCACTGAATGGACCCTGACTCTTTGGGAAGTTTTGTCCCAAGGAGCAAAAACTCTGGGGTAGACCCACCCCATTACCACAACTGAGAAGTAAATTCAGGTTTGCTTTGCCAGCAAATGAAAGGGGGTGAGTGATGGTCTGTGGAGGATCTGAAGGCTGCACTGGTTGCTTTGGTGTATTTTTTTTTTTTGGCTTTTTGCTTTTTGGAGGGCAATTGGGGTTAAGTAATTTACCGAAGGTCACATGGCTAGGTTTTTGTGTGTTAAGTGTCTAAGGCTGGATTTGAACTCAGGTCCTCCTGACTCCAGGGCTGGTGCTCCATTCACTGAGACACCTAACCACCCTGCTTTGGTGTATTTTGTTTAATGTTTTGATTAAAGAGTTGTATCCAATATACTTTTCTAAAGTGTTTTAGTTGAAAAGCTGCAGGAACAGGTCAGGGGACAAAGTTCCCAAAGTGTAGTAAAATTGTGAATTAAGAATCTGATTTGAAAAATTCATACAACACTCAGTCTAATGAGACAAGCATTGTCACCTACAATAGGGAAAGTGTCAAAGGGAGAGAGGTAGCCAGCTCTCTGAGAACCAGAAAGAGCTTGGTAGTTACTCCCAGCCCTCTGGTGGTGGGTGAGTTCAACTGCCACCATTCATCATTACTACTAAATGGTGTCAGGCAATCATCAGAAATAGTGCCCTGGCAGTTCAATACACTTAACACACTTTTCTGCATCATAGGCTTTCCCCCAAGCACCATTGGTCACTTTGTCAGCCAATAGTCCCCAGAGTGGAGCTTGCAATGCCTAAATTTTCAGTTTTCCTTCCCTGTGTGGTATCCACATCTGAAAAGACAGTTGACTCAAGGAGAATACTTCTCCCTTCAAATCAAGCAGACTCAACAAACCCCACCCTTTACAAGAAACAACATGGCAGACAATGGGCAACTAATATCCTTTGATAACCAAAGTACCAAAGTACTTTAAGTACCAAAATCTGGTGCTATCCTTATTAATTCCTAAACTACAAGATGGAAAAGTCTCTTGCTAGGAGAGGAAAGAGACAGGTTAAGTACTCAACAATTACCAAACTTTGGGGCCCCTTGACACAAGCCCCTTAGACCTATTATATAATCTGGCACTGATAAAAGTGAATTGGTGGGGACGAATGCCATACATAGTGAAGGGATGAAACTAACTAACCCACCTCAGCTGCTTACTAGCTGTGTGATCCTGGACAAGTCAATTAACCTCCTTCAGATCTTCTCTAGAAATGTTTCTACCAGCTAGAATTCAACTCTTGCTTTTTTTATCCTAACATAATTTAATTTCCTTTTTATTTGTGGATAAAAGTTAAGGCTCACAGTACAACATTCTGTACTAGTGACTAAGCTTGGCAATTTAACCCCTATGACTATAAACACAGACATTTCCAAAGAGCATCTTTAAATATTTGTATTCAATTAGAATCTTTGCATAAAAGGCAATGTGATGTTGACTTAAGATTCAGGAAAACCTGGATCTTCCTGAGTTGGGACTAGATGATACAACCATAAAATAATCTAAATCAATAGCTAAAGTAGTCATGCTTCACCACAAACCTAAATTATTGATTACAGAAATCCCACTTCTGACACATACCGACTATATAGCCCAAGACAACTTATGTAACTTCTCAGTGCCCTCAAGCAATCCTGTGTGACAATACAGTAAGTTCTGGAATAATTATCAATTTTTTTTATTGGTAGGGAGGATTCTTTACCAGATGTTCCCTATGCAAATGAGATCACAGGTCTTGGGAAAAAAAAACACTCATATGAGAGACTTGGCATAATTCAGTATTACATCTGTTTCTAGGCTCTCACATGTTTATGTATTGGAAAACTGAAGGGTGAGAGGGAAAAGGCTTCTTTACTTTAGGAAATTGATGTCAGGGTGTTGGCATATGGGTGTTTGATAATGGGGTCTGTCATCCTCCTGGAGAAACGGGCATGACATTTTATTTCAATGCAAATCAATATTCATATTTCCAAGACCATGACAAACATTAAATGAAGAACACTGGTGAAAAGAGCTCATGAATATCAAGAGACTAAAGCATTATCTCCAGGGACAAATATCCAATCTAGAAATATTTAATACAGGCCTTTCAGTTTTATTAACATCTAAAATGTGACCACTCCGTTTATCCAATGAGATTCATAAATGGCACAGAATTTTTTATAGCACTACCCTCAAATGGTCTGTTCAATGTCCACAAGACTGGTCTTGACCTCTCTCTCCAGCTCTACCACTAACTAGCTAAAGGACTTTTGTCATTTCCCCTTCCTGAGACTCAGTTTCTCATATTAAAATGAAAGGATTGGACTAGATGATATAAGCATAGTAGAATGAGTCAATAGTTCAAGCAATCAGCTTCACCCCAAATCCTGAATTATTGATTACCAAGGACAAACCAGGAATGAACGGCATCACTAGATGATGAGTGATCCAATATCCTCTAAGGCAGAGGGGGTTTTCAACCCCAAAGGAGAGCTAAATGGGAAAATGTTGACATGACATCACCTGGAAGAGTCTTGAGCAAAGCATCTCAAGAGGAAGGGAATTGGGACTCAGAAGAATTGTGACATGACAGATGGATGTCACCAATCCCACTCTGCTAGCCCCCTCCCAGAGATCATTCCTGTTAAGCAGAAAAACAAAATTTACAACATGGGTATATGACTATTCAGATCTGTGTTTGGTTTTGGGAGATAAAGTCTACCCGAGCCAACGTCCAGCCCTCAAGAACCTTACAGTCTAATGGGGATAAGACACAGCCACAGGTGAAAAGCACATTACAATTGCAAAGAAAAGTACTGTATGAGGTCCAGTCGTGAAGATCATTATCATCCAAAGATGTTATAAAAGCTTTTATGAAGAGATGGTATTTGAGTTACGTGTTAAAGAATGGGTAGGGATTCAAGAGGGGGAGCGAGGACATTTAAGCATAGAGAACGATTGGGCCAAAGACATAGAGGTATTTTTGGCAGGTGGGGAGGAGGGAAGGATATGGGAAGGGTGATGTTGTAGACATTCTTAGGTAATTTGAAGGGGAGAAGGGGAAGTGTAAGTCAAAGAAGACTGACAATCATTGTTGTCCACAGTTGCATCCAAAGAGAATGCCTCATAACAAACTTGCAAAACTTTTGCTCTAAATCTGAGACCTGTTAGTCAAAGGAAGAATTAGGGCTTTGTAAAAGAAACTACAACCAGCTCCTTGGTGGATTGCTCTTAGCTAACAGGCATTTGACCAAGAGGCCTTGGTGTTTGGTATAGACAAATGAGCCAAAGTTCCTATCCAGGCCCAGATGCTTACAAAGACCAAATGCCTGCAGCCCTAAATGCTGTTGTTTCGTTTTTATATTTTAGTGTGGAAACAGAAGGAGAAGTTTAATTTGCCTTGGCTGAGCTTTGGATTCCTCAGAAAAACAACTTCAAATCTTTCCCCTCTTCTTTTCTTTGAAGGTTTAAGTAACAATTTGTGTCTCTATAAACTTCACCATTAACGTGTCATCAGCCGCTGCAAATCTGGCTTCTTTCCCTACCCCTGTGTAGCAGTGAAATTTGTTCTCCCTCTGCCTGATTTACACAAGGCCCCAATCAGTCACAAAACCTCTAACCACCAAAGTCTTGCCAAGCCAATTTCTCTAGACGTGCAGATAGTGAGGCTTCTTCCAGACACTCAGATTGCATCCTTAATGAGAACCATGGTTGCCTGGAAAAGCAGATTCCCAGAAGACTGATGGTGCTGCAGAGGTCTCCAGAATGCCCCATCCTAGTCTTCTGTCTCAGGGCTCCATCAGCAAGCACTGGACCTAGAAGCACCATCTCCCTGTTATTGACAACGAAGTCTCAGGACGATGATGATGATGATGATGGTGATAGATGAGAACTAGTATTTATATAGCCCTTTAAGGTTTACAAAGCTTTTAAATATTATCTCATTCAATCCTCACAACCACCCTGGGAGGTAAGTGCTATACACATTTTACAGATGAGGAAACTGAGTCAGAGAATGGATAAGCAACTTGCCCAGGGGTCACATTACTAATAAATTTGAACTTAGGTCTTCCTGACTCCAGGTCCAGCATTCTATGTCCTAGAGTCCCTCCCTGCTTTGAGAATGAGATGTTGGCTAGAATCCTACAGAAACCTGATGAACCAAAAATCTAGCAAAGAATCTAAGCCCTGGACCCTGGGCAGTGGCTACAGGAGCATCTAGGCCTAAATAAGTTTGAAGTTAGATGCATGAAAACAATCTTCAAATGCCTTCAAACCAGCTCATCCACCCTCCATTGCCAGGCTCCTTGCATTGGGTTCCATGAGACATTGGGGCCAATAAGTTTGAAACTAGTTATAGGTGGAGTGGAAAATGATGAAGGACTTTCCCAACCTATCCTTAACAGAAATTCTCCTCAGCAAAGATTATCTGGTAGACTTCGAGCTTTTCAAGGGCAGGAACTATGCCATTGTTTTCTCTGTATACTCAGCATCTAAGCCTGGCATATAGTAGTAGGTGCCTAATAAATGCTTGTTGATGGATCCATTCCATTCCATCAGAGTCTTCTATTCTTCAACAAGAGGCTAAGACTTAAGTTCTAAAGTGTGTAGGGGGGTGATAGTATTGCAGGGAAGGGGTTGAAGCTCACATAGACTGAAGAAATGACCAAGAAAAGGAAAAGTCTCAATACAATGAAGATACAATAAGAACAAGATCATTCCAAGGTGAGAACTCCAGAAGAAATGAATAATTCTATAATGTGTACAAATGGTGTGGGAAACCAATCATGGGAAGCTGACTGGCCAGCTTTTGTTTGAGACTTTTTTGGACCTTCCATAGGAAGCCTAGACTACTATCCTGGTACCTCACTGACAAGATTGTGAGCATTTTCTTAAGTGTCAAGAGTTGGAGATGAGTCAATCACTTTTTTAGAAAACTTTTGAATTAGATAAGCAGAGAAAAGATGAGAGACCTTCCTGAGATGTGCCTATACATTAGCACAACTCCCCAAGAACCAATCAACCATCACCACTGTCCCACCAACCACAGGAGTGTAAAATCATAGAGAGACAACAGCAAAAAAAAAAAAAAAAAAAACCCTCTTTGCCAAAAAGATGACAGCAGCTGGATAGACTGTAGAAGAGCAGGAGCTCCTAATGAACCTTAGGGATCTGGACCTCAAATGTTCAAGACCTGGGGACTCTGCCATAGAGTGGTACTTGCACACACCCTCAAATGCATGGACACAGGAGAGGAAAAACCCATCTAATTTCAAGAGTACCAGATCTCAGTCTTCTAGAGACAGCAGGAGTAGCTGGGTAATACTGTATTCTTAGGATGAGGAGAATGACACACATAGCTTTTACAGTTCTTGGAACAGAAAGGGATGAGCCATGACATGAAAGAAAAACACAAGGACTTTGTACACTAGTACCACCATGTTGTTTGAACATTTCAGGACCAGAAAAGGGGTGGCCTCTCTAGTACGCTCAAGTTTGGTTTCTATAGGGAATCAAAGGCCTTAGAGTAGTACCATATACATATGGCCCTTATAGATCTCTGTATTAAAAGTGGGACTTAGCACTGTGTCTGGTCCATAGTAAGCACTTAATAAAAGTTTGTCAATTAATTGATTGATTAACTTAGAAACTGTTAAATTATAGAGTTTCCCCAGTTTTATACATACCTTGAGCCGGTGATTGTCATCCATCTTCAGAGACAACCCTGGACAAGGAAAACCAAAGAAATAAACAGGAACTTTGTAGAATGGCTCTTTAAGCCACAGGCCCCTCTTCTTTAAGACTTAATCAGGTTTTCTATTTCATCTCTTGAATTTGTTTTCTCTCCAGAGTTGGGCAAACCGCTATCACTAGAATTTTCCAAGCAAGCATTTTTCCTGACCCCTGTGGGGTTAATGCTACAATTAATAAATAAACTCTTAAAAGCTTTCAGTAAGATTGTCTCCTAAAAAGAGGTCCCCTCCCATTGCAACCAAGATTACAGGTTCTAAATTCCATTTGGGCTCAGCTGAGTAATTTGCAGCCAAAGGCAAGGCCCCCTTATTCCAGGGATTTATTATCCTCCAGATAACTCCAGGCACTTAGGTAAACAAAGTAAGCTTGTAGTATAGCTCCCAGACCCCTGGGGTTAGGGCGTCTTTGGAGTTAATCCCTACATGCTACAGCCAGCCAAAGGAGCTGCATGAAACCTCTGGTTCCTTTTCTTTCTTGGGAACAAGCCCAAAGGGATCAGACCTAATCACAGAGGGCAATTTTCCTTCTTGCACACTCAGTGTGGAGAGCCCTTCCCTCTCCTACTCTGGTCACCCCCAGGGTCAGTCAGTGCCAGTCAGAAGAGTCAAAGCTCTGGGCTATGAACTGCTAAACAGAGCCAAAGGAGGAACAAATTTAGGCCACTTGGTGGCAGACTGATAGTGTTTGTTGAATGAATGAGTGATTGAATAAATAAATGTGTTATGTGCAGCACATCTTTGAGTTGCTTTTTCTAAGAAATCATGAGATCTCATGGTGTAATGGAAAGAGCCCTGCATTCAGAATCAGAAAACCTAGGTTCCAATTTCAACTCTGCTAGCCCTCTCCTCTATACAAACAAAATCATTTCCAGTAATAATCATGAAATGAAACAAATAATAACAGCCAGAAAAGAAATGCAGACAGTGGTTTTTTTTTCTTTTATTGAACTTTGTATAAAAAAACTTTTATTGAACTTTGTATAAAAAAAAGGAAAATTACAGTACAAAAAAGGGGGAAAGTAATTAACACTTTAAAATTATATTGATGTAATTTTAGGGTTTTAAGTGTTTCCTCCAACAAAAATGTTCCTTTTAAACTGGGCTGAATTGCCCTTCATCAGATACTGGAAATCCTTAGGGCTGGATGTTGGAGTGCTAATGCTTTTTGGGGAGCTATCACCATTTCCCTCTTTCCATTTCAGGGGAGAGGCTCTGGATCTTTCTCACTGCCTCCAGGGTAGGGATATATTGGGGTTTAATTTCTTCCTCTGTACCCTAACTCCTAAAGTATGCATCTGTCCAATCTCAGCAATTAAACCCTCTTGCTTTCCTAAGAGATCTCCTAGAAAAGGGTGCCTTGTTCATGTACTCTGTTTTCCTTGTTGTCTGTGACCAGGTCAGATCACCCAGGCATGCCACTGCTTCTAGGTGCCTCATAGAGTCTTGAAGCTGCCTTTCCTCAGGGTCTCTAGTTTGTGTAGACACTGCTGCCATCTCTGCTATGTTGGGGGTACAGTTACAACACCAATGAAAAATTCCAAATCCTCCAAACCTGTGACCCTTTGAAATTCACAATGTAAGATAAGGAGATCAAGATTAAGGTTGGGTCCCAGCCTGAAGCTCTTTTTCCTCCCTCCCCAAGCAATTTCTTCTCAGAGGTTTGGCTGGAATTCCTCTTTCCTCTCCGATGCCAAACACTCAAATATATGGATTCTGAATTGGTTTGCTATTACTTGTGCATACACACATGTGCACACACAAACAGGAAGTGACCAAGTCTCCTCAACAAATCCAAATATATTTCCATTGATCAAGGACATTTCCCACCTAGTCTAATGCTTGTGATCGATTGATTCAATAGAGATGTCTCAGCCTTGCTCACACCAAAGTCACACCTCTGAGTAACCCCCTCATGGGAGATGTTCCCACCTGACAATGCATCAGCACATTGACTCTTCCTGTCAGTTACTTTAAGTAACTAATTGATTTAATTATTTGTCTTCACCCTTATACCTTAATGAAAACATGCTTTCTCCAACTATTTTCTATAATAGAAAATTTTCAAGTCACACAATTAACTAAGAAGTATAATGAATACAAGATTATTGTATTCTCTGCTAATCACCAAAGAAAAGCTTCCCCCTCAGTAGAGCAAAATATTGTTTTAAAGGCTCACCTACAACAAGGAGAGTATGCATATGATAAAATCACATAAGATTTCATGACAGTTCTAATTCCAGAAATAATTTTGTC
Organism: Gymnobelideus leadbeateri; assembly: GCA_011680675.1. NCBI lineage: Eukaryota > Metazoa > Chordata > Mammalia > Diprotodontia > Petauridae > Gymnobelideus > Gymnobelideus leadbeateri. The sequence goes on from WOXC01000069.1 coordinate 41,900, forward strand.
CAATAGTTGTCTGGTTATTAATACTAGGAAAAAAAACAAAATGGGGGACTGTATACTTGTCAGAGGTTGTGGAGAACATCCTGCCCAAAATCCAAATAGAAGAGGGATCCTCAATCTATGGTGAGGTTCTATTGGTCATCCTATTTATGGATACTATTGTGCAAGAGACCACAGATTTACAGCTAGAAGTAATCCTAGAAGTCATTCAGTAAACCCTAAACCACAACAGAGCATCCTTAGTGAAAACCACAATTGTTCAAAAGAGATCTACCTAGCCATCCTCATTGGAAGAAAAAAATGAAGAATGCCCAGGTTACTATGTATAGTCAGATGGACAGTACACTTGGTTGCTCCATGAGTAGATAGATAAGTAGGTAGGTAGAAGGTAGACATAAATATCTATAGCTATAGACATATAAATGAGATAGAGATATAGTTGATATGGATCTCTACAGTTATGGATATATAGATGAGAGATAGAAATGAAGTAGACATAGGCGCAGATGCAGACATAGACATAGACATAGATATAGACATAGTTGTAGACATAGATACAGTTGTAGACATAGTCATAGACAGGTACTGAACGTAGACACTGCAG
>WOXC01000070.1:0-103468 GCA_011680675.1 Gymnobelideus leadbeateri
CCCAATTGAGTGTGTATGTTATTTCCTCTTGAAGCCAAATTCAATGAGAACCAGGTGGTCCTATTCCCTCTCACCTTCCTGCTCTTCCCCTCCACTGTAACAGTTTTCTCTTGCCTCTTTTATAGGAGATAATTTACCCTAATGTATCTCTCCCTTTCTCCTTCTCCCAATAAATTCCTCTCTCACCTCTTAATTTTATTTTTGAGATATCATCCCTTCCTATTTAACTCATCCTGTGCCCTCTGTCTATGTATACATGAACATACATATGCCCACACTCACATATTTATATACACATATACCCTCCTATACATACATACATATATATGTATGTGGGTGTGTATATATATGTATATATATAATATAATATATGATATTATATTATATATATATATATACACACAGACATATTTTCTTTATCCTCATATTGAGAAAAGTCTTATGACTTTTCTTACAATTATCTTACAAAAACAGTCTTAAAATTATCATTTTCCCATGTAGGAATATAAATAGTTCAACTTTAATAAGATCCTTATGATTTCTTTTTCCTGTTTACCTCCTCATGCTTCTCTTGCTTCTTGTATTTGAAAGTCAAATTTTCTGTTCAGTTCTGTTTTTTTCAACAAGAATGCTTGAAAATCCTCTATTTCATTGAATGACCTTATTTTCCCCTGTAGCATTATACTCAGTTTTACTGGATAGGTGATTCTTGGTTTTAGTCCTAGGTCCTTTGACCTCCAGAATATCATATTCCAAGGCCTTCGATCCCTTAATGTAGAAGCTGCTAGGTCTTTTGTTATCCTGATTGTGTTTCCACAATACTCAAACTGTTTCTTCCTGATTACTTGCAGTATTTTCTCCTTGACCTGGGAACTCTGGAATTTAGCTATAATATTCCTAGGAGTTTTCTTTTTGGGGTCTTTTTAAAGAGGCAAGCAGTGAATTCTTTCAATTTCTATTTTGTCCTCTGGTTCTAGAATATCACGGCAATTTTGCTTGATAATTTCTTGAAATATGGTGTCTAGGCTCTTTTTTTGATCATGGCTTTTAGGTAGTCCAATAATTTTTAAATTATCTCTCCTGGATCTATTTTCCAGATCAGTGGGTTTTCCAAAGAGATATTTTACATTGCCTTCTATTTTTTCATTTGTTTGGATCTGTTTTATAGTATCTTGAATAGAAAATTTAAATACAGTAAAAGAATAAAAATAACAATAAAAAAGAAATCAAAAGGAACTTATCAAAGTTGGACTATTTACATCCTACATGGAAAAACAATAACTGTGTTTGATGAAACCTTTCTCATTATGAAAATAATTGAAGAAGGGTACATGGCATATGTTCACAGGTATACATGGATAGAGGGCACAGGTTGAATTTGATGGGAACGGATGATTATTTTTTTTTTTGGAGGGCAATTGGGGTTGGGTAACTTGCCCAGGTTCACGTGGCTGGGTTTTTGTTTGTGTGTTGGGTGTCTGGGGCCAGATCCGAGCTCGGGTCCTTCTGGCTCCGGGGCTGGCTCTCTGCTCACTGCGCCACCTAGCTGCCCCAAGGAAGGGATGATTCTTAAGGGGTGAAGTCAAGAAGTGAGAGAGGAAAGTGGCAAGAGGAGATGGAGAGAGACAGGGTAGGGCAAACTATCTCATGTAGAAGAGGCAAGGGGAAGTAGTTGCGGGGGAGGGGAAGAACAGGAAGGCAAAAAGGCAAAAGCATATTCTCATTGAAGTTGGCTCAAGGAGAGGATCACATACATACTAAATGGAATATCTTACCCTCACTCACTCTCCTGAGTAGGGGAAAGGGGGATGAGAGGGGGGATGATGGAGGAGAGGGCATTCTGGGGAGAGGGGAGGTTAGAAGTACCCACTATCAAAGAGGGACAGGATCTAAGTAGGGAATGGACCAGGTGGGAGGTGAGACAGGTGGGAGGGAAATATAAGCAGTCTTTTACAATATATCTACTATGGTAATGTTTTGCATAGCTATACATGTGCAACACATACTGAATTGCTTATCTTCTCAGAGGGAGTGGGTGACAAGGGAGGAAGGGAATGGATCTGAAAATCGAAGTTTTAAAATTAAATGTTTCATAAGATGTCCAGGCATTGGGGCTCAGAGATTCACCTTGCCCTAATGGCAAAGTCGAAGGGGGTATAGGAGAAGATATGGGAGAGAGCAGATTGGATGAGGGGATATCTAGTGGGACTGCTATTCTGGGGTGGTGGGTAGGGAAAAAATGGGGGAAAATGTAACTCATAATCTGGTGGAAATGAATGATGTAAACCAGAAGTTAATAAAGCATTTGTTTAATTAAAAAAAGAAAAGAAAAGAAAAAAAAGAATAAAGAAAAAGTCTTTCCAAATTAAAAAAAAAAAATTAGGACTCCACTTCTAGCTCTGCCATTCAGCACACACACACACACACACACACACACACACACACACACACACACACCATTTGCCCCAGCTCTAATAAGTGATGTTTTGGTCTTCTAATGGGAAACCAGCTGCCACAACACTTGTGTGGTCTCACAGTCATGTTCCTACTCTCTGATCATCTCCAACCCGCCAGGAACCAGGCCTCCGTTTCTGCTGCACCACACCTGCCCTCCCCAAGTGCTAATAAATGAGGTTTGTACCTTCTTCTGGGAACGAGGCCCCCACAACCCTACCTGTGGTCTCTTAGCCATGCCCCAACTTCCTAACTATCTCCAACCCAGTGGAAACTAGGATCCCCATCCTGGTGTTCACATGGCTTTGACAGGTGAGTCCTTTCCCTTATCTAGCAGAAACCAGGCCTGGGCACCATTTTCTTTAGCCACACTCTTTCCCCTTTCACTCACCTTGCCACACCCCTTTTGTGTGCTGTCTTCTCCATAGACAAGACCTTTGAGGGCAGAAACTTTCTTGTTTGCTTTTATATGTATTGTGCTTAGTACGGTGCCTAAAATATATAAGCACATAATAAATGTTCCTTTTATCATTGTCTTTGAGTCTTCATGATCCCATGTTAGGGGTTTTTTAGCAAAGATATTGGAATGGTTTGCCATTTTCTTCTCCAGCTCATTTTACAGATATGGAAACTGAGGCAAAGAGGGTTAAGTGCCTTGCCCAAGGTAACACAGTTAACAAGTGTCTGAGGTCAGATCTGAACTCAGGAAAAAGAGTCTTTCTGACTCCAGGCCCAGTAGAGACCCACTGTGCCACCTAACTCCGAATAAACGTTCCTACCAAACAAACTTTATTGAGTATAACAATGATGAATAACTACAATTAGCAATGATCACAGTTCTTTGAGGGGTGGGGGAAATCCACCAAAAGAAGCTTAGCATCAAAATATTCAGAAAAAAATGTAACATGAAAGAAATAGAATAGCCCCTAATTATTACAATAATTTATCAATCTTTGACAATGCTTTGCTGCATCTAATTAGAGCAACATCATCACATATTCCATTTTTTAAATATAAAGATGACTGTTAGAAGAATCACAAGCTTCTGAAAGTTGCCTTGAAAATTGCCTTGCACTGCTTATTCATTGGCTAAATTTAGGCCAGGCAGTGGCCCTCTAAATTTTCTTCCAACTCCACACCAACATAACATACCTAGGAACTGTTTTGTAAAGAATCTTGGAGTGTTGGAGCTGAAAGAAAACATACAATGTCAAGGCTGACAGGAACCATAGAACAAAGAATGGAGAATGTAAGGCTGGGAAGAACACAGAATGTCAGAGCTGAAAGGATTCTTGAGATATTCTAGTCCAAATTCCTCATTTTACACATAGGAAATCAAGGCCTAGAGGGCAAAATGTTCATAAGGCTCGAAGGTTATAAAGTTGAGTTAGTGGCTAAATCAGAAACTCTAAATCAGGTCTCTTGACTGTCCATTCATTTGATGAATCAATAAACATTTATTAAGTACCTATGTCCAGTGCTGTTTCTGGACACCAGGCTGTTTGTATTGAAGAGGTACAACAGAAAACATGGTGGCTCTAAAACTGAAGGACTCCAACTCAAATCTCAGTTCTGAATATTGATATCTGTGTGACCTTGTGCAGAGCAGGAAAGGGAATATAGAGTAGATGGCTTCTAACTCTAGATCTATGAACTTAACAAGTGTATTAACAAGTACACTATGAATAACACTCTGTGCCCAGGGCTATGGGGGATACAAAGAAGAAGGAAAAAGGTCCCTGACTTTGAGATGCCTGCAATTAAGTGAAATGACCAGATAATGACCAGATAACATGACTAGTGACTGGAATAGAGTAGGAGCTCAATAAATACTTATTGATTGTTTGATCAATAACACATGCAAGGGAATGAGAGAGACTAGAGAAAATAGAAATTACTGGGAAGAAGGGAAAATCCCTTAACACATTGGGCACCCTGAATGAAATGCTGTAAATTGGGTACTTATGCTATATAAGCAAGGCTCCCAACTCTAATGAGCAAAGGAGTACAGAAATAAGTCTGCATACATATTTTGTGTGTGAGCCCAGAATCAAGCCTTTTGCCTTTGTAAAAGATGTATCTGCTTAAGAATGCAGAATTCTTGTGTATTTTTAAAATATGTTTCCTCTCTCTCCTCTTCCACCCTTATGTTAAAAGCAAATCCATGTGTGTCCCTTTATCCAAAAGAAGGAAAGGTATAGGATACAGCAGAAAGATAACTAACAGGACTTAGAGTCAAGACACCAGGTTCTGAGTTCCAGGTCTGACACTTGGTATCTGTGTGACCTTGACCATATCGAAGCATGTCTTTAGCCTTAGTCTCCTCATCTATAAATTGGGAATAATGATGAGTGGACCCAGTATCTCACAGGGCTGTTGTGAGGATCAAATGAGAGAAGAAATGTAAAAAAGTACTTTGTAAGCACAAATCAGTAAATAAATCTCAACTATGAGAGAGAGTGAAAAAGAGTTAGAGAAAGACAAATATACAAATACATATTATCAAGCAATCAACACGTATTTATTAATCAGCAAGGCACCATGGCAGACACTGGGGATTCAAAGACAAGAGTGAAACCTTTCTTGCCCCCAAAGAGCTGGCATGCTATCAGGGGAGAAGACATGTATGTATTGAAGTATTTGCCAAATAAATGTAAGATAATTTCCAGGGAAGATTACTGGCAGCTGGGGTGGGGGGGGCAGGAAGTGGCATCTGAGCTGATCTTAGAAGGATACTAGGAATTCTAAGAGTAGAGGGTGAGCAGGTAGTACACCGTAGGTATAGAGGACAGCCAGTGAACAGTTAATACTTTAAGAACTTCAAGAAGACCAGTTTCCCTGGACTGTAGAGTGCATGAAGAAAGTAATATAGAATAAGCCTGGAAAGGAAGCTTGGAGCCAGGTTGTGAAAGGCTCTAACTACCATATTTAGTTTGTATTTGATCCTAAGGGTAGTAGGGAGCCATTGCTACTTACTGGGCAAGGGAGTGACCTGATCAAACCTATGCTTTAAGGAAATTACTTTGGATGAAGAATTGGAGAGGACAAAGACATGAAGCTAGGAAATCAGTTAACACCTTCTAGATGGTGTGTTTCACTAATAGAGACTGCATGAACCCAGCGTTTTACCTCCTGGCCACAATAAAGCCTCTGAAGAATTGTAAAGTTCTTGAAGATTACACCAGTACACCAGTAACAAAGAATTGAAATCTGCCTATCAATTGAGAAATGGCTGAACAAATTATACTGTGTGGATATAATGGAATATTACTGTGCTGTATGAAATGATGGAAAGAGCATTTCAGAGAAACCTGGGAAAACTTATATGAACTGATACAGATTAAAGTGAGCAGAAGATTTCTGATTTCTAGTCCAAATTCCTCATTCTATAGATGGGAAATTGAGTCCAAAATGTTCATAAGACTCAAAGGTCATAAAGTTGAATTGGTGGCAAATCAGACACTCTAAGTCAGGTCTCTGGACTATCCATCTGTCCAATCACTTAATAAACATTTATTAAGTGCCTACTATGTCCAGAGCTATTTCCAGTACATCAGACTGTTTGTTATTCAAGAGGTACAATGGAAAGTGTGTTGTCTCAAAAATCTGAGGTCCTGGATTCAAATCTGACTTCCAACTATTGATATCTCTGTGACCTTGGGCAATTAGCTCAACTTTCTAAGAACTCAATTTTAAAACTGCAGTTTTCTTCACCTGCAGAATAGGGAGGGGAATGTGGACCAGAACAATTTTACAATAACGCTGTAAAGACAAACAACTTGGAAAGACTTAAGAACTTGGTCAATGTAGTGAAGAACTATGATTTCAGGGAACCAATGACAAAGCAGGTCACCACCTATAAAGAGGTGACAGATTCAAGATACAGAAAAAAACATACACTTTTGGACATGGTCAATGTGGGAATTTGTTTTGCTTGACTATACATATTTGTTTTAACAAAAAAAGTCTTTGGGTTTACTTTTTTCTCAATGGGGAGGACGGTGGGCAAGAGAAGAAATAAATGTTTGTTAACGGAATATATATATATATATATTTAACTTTTTAAAAGATTTTATGCCAGTAAAATGCATTCTGGGAGGTTCTACCACAATGGGATATATTAAAGTACAGAGTCAGTGATCAAGTGTGTGCCTGGGGTCCAAGGCCCAGCACCAGAATCTTGCCAGGCAGGTCATGAATTCTCTTGGCTAAAGCAACTCACATGAAGGTATTGTGATCTGCTTTCATGGAAGGAGTGGTCATATCCCTGAAACCACAGATTTTTCAGAACAGTATAATGATATCACCATGGATTAGACTTCAGGGCCCCAAGGTATTTGGTATTTTATGAGGTGGCCACATTTACATTCTCCTAGCTTTGTGGTTTTAAGCAATAAATCGAGACCTAAAGATACATTCCCTCTAAGAGCATTCTAGAATTCAATAGAAAAGAATAATAATTTTTTAAAAAGAACTCTCTCCAGTGGAGAGTATCATGTTCTAATGTGGTCACAGCCCTACCAGGCATAGTTCTCTCTCAGTACTCCATTACAAGTGAAGACGAAATGAGCCAAGTATGTCAGAAATGTATGGCATGACTGTGTCCAACAACTTACAGTGACGATTCCCACTACAACTGTAAACTGGCCCTAAGTTCACAGGTCGTGCTAGGAATATCAGAAAACATTATTATCTTTTATACATTAATGTATTCTCTTCAAATCCAATTACAGTTGCTGGGACAACTGGGATAACTTTATGGTTTTTGTCTTCATTAAAATGTCAAGCCTTGGTTTGTTTGGGGATTTTTTTAGAATATATTTATTTTCTTGAGCTCTATATTAGATATTTAAGTCCATACATTAACACAGACAGACATAAATATCATATGTAATTTTATGTTTGTAACTTAGACATGTGTAAAGAAAAGCCATGAGAGGTACAATGGATAGAGACTGGTGCTGGAGTAAAAGAGGTGTGGGTGTAAGTTCCTCCTTAGAGGCCTACTCACTGTGTGGCCAGAGACAAACAACTTAACTCCTCAGTGCTGTCTGGTATCTCTAAAGCTGTAAGTTTCAGACCATTTGGTGGTCCTCATTGATAAAGGAGATTTCCAATTCATAATGTGGATATGTGTGTATATATGTGTGTGTGTGTGTGTATGTGTGTGTGTGTGTGTGTGCAATCTCAAGTGCATGCTCATGTATTTATTAAGCAACCAGATACAAAGATGAAAGTATATACACATATGTTATATCTATATATTACATATACATATATTATTTTGCATGTGAGCATGTGTGTGTATGTGTGCACAATGCAGTTAAAAGTATAATTGCTTAAAACCACAAAGCTTGGAGCATGTAATTATAGCCACCCATGATCCTTTTGTAAAATACAATTACTGTGCCTCTTGAGACCAGGCTGCATGTATACAGTTCTTTCATAGTCCCTGTCTGATGCTTCATAATGGGCAGGGAGCTGGCTCTAGATTCTAAAAAGGGATAGATAGATAGATGTGTATACATATGTATATATATATATAGATATAGATATAGATATAGATAGATAGATAGATAGATAGATAGATAGATAGATAGATAGATAGATACACATACACACATGTCAGGGTGTTGAGGTCTTCAGGCTGATCGGGCTCTATTGCCCATTTCCTTTATAATTTAACAGCAAATGCTTTATATATTGGTGATTTGGGGTAAGAAACTGACCACAGAAAGATAACTCACCACAGACAGTCTGTGCACAAAATTCATATCTGGAGCCAAATTTTTTGGAAATAAATTTTGGGCTTCAGCAACATAGCCATTGTCCCAGCAAAATGAAGGAGCACAGCTGCTGGCTGGGGTCCTGGGAACTTCTATGGGGAACATGTTCTGTCCAGTCTGTGTCAATGTCAATGTCAACAGCTGTGATGCAGGTCCACTCAGAGCAACCAAAGATAGATGCTCTTAGCACTCCCTTATCACTTGAGAAACCTCAGCTTTCCACACAGGTTATGACACTGCTAACAAGTTTTCTTGCTTCCAGGATCTATACTACATGGAGCTCAGGGGATGCCAGAGATGAGGTTAACCTTAAAGCAACTCCCTCTTTTCAGAGCCTTTATGTCTTCTGAGACCCTCTTATTTGTATATTCCAAAAAAAAAAAAGTAGCCCACCCCTTTGCTATATATGGGAATTATCTACACAATTAACAACTCCTTGGGAGTTAGGACAAGAGATCTCATGGCTCAGACATACAAAAGTAGACAAATAACAAAAAAAATTAAAAATAGCACTGTCTAGCTATGACCAAAATACATGGCTTAATTCTCCTGAGTCAATCTTGAAACTTTAAGGCAGTTTCCCAAACTTATTTGGCCTACTTCCCTTTAACGTATTTCCCTTTAAAAAAAAGTACTTAATGCCCCCACAATCTACTTTCTTTAACCCTTTAGCAGTTTTTTTTTATATATTTGTGTCATTTTAAAAATATATAAAATATTTTAAATGACATCTTAAATTTGGTAATTTATTATAAATGTGTGTGTTTTTTCCTGCACTGAAATTTTGATGACACAATATTTCATCATGTAACTGTACAGTATCATATTGTAAACAAATTATTACATGCACATATTCCTGCCATTGCATGCTGAACTTCTCAACAATTTGTGACATGCTCACCTGCCAACACTTGCTTGTTAAGAACTGTTGGCAAACTTGACTACTGATCAGTTATAACTTGCAATGCCGCCCAACTACACCAGAGGCTACTCTTGCCGTGCCACGCCCCCCATCATTCCAGCATACTCCAGGGGGTGGTATCACCTACTGTGGGAACCTATGCTTTAATGTATGTTAAATCAGTTCAATAAAATGCTTAATATTCATTCAGGGTCCTTGTTCAATTCTTCACATGTTATGGTATCCATCATCTGTGAAATGTATCGTCAAGCAAATACAGGAGGCTAAAAAGATTGCCATTAGACCATATCAATAGAGCATGAATCTTGACAATTACTCTCAAGACAGAAAGGTTTCAAGTAAGGACCCATAAGGAATCATACGTCTCTTATCTGAGGACCACCCTTGCTAAGTGTAGAAAGGTTAACCTCCAGATTAATGGCCAATGGAGACTGAATCTTTTCAGCCATAGTAACTGATGAAAAAAAAATCATTAAAAGATATGGAAGGTCTGTGATCTGTGTAGATGAAGTCAGGACCTATACCAGAGAAAATCACCTATTCTTGAAGTGTTGAAATATATTTTAACTAAATGCTTAACAGGCATTTATCTTTAACAGGACTATATCCATTGCACATGAACATATAAAATAGATACAAAGGGATCCCTTCTCAGAAGGGTTCTTTACTAAGGAAGTCCAGTTAAACAAAAGAAGCCTTCATCTTTATGCAAAATTAAAATGCTAATAATAAGTTATACTTATCTAGAGCATTAAGATTTACTAGATGGGGTGGCTAGGTGGCACAGTGAGTAGAGCATCGGCCCTGGAGTCAGAAGGACCTGAGTTCAGATCCAGCCTCAGACGCTTAACACACACACAAACAAAAACCTAGCCGTGTGACCTTGGGCAAGTTACTTAACCCCAATTGCCCTCCAAAAAAGAAAAAAAAAAGATTTACTAGAGCATTTTCCTCACCAAAAAAAAAAAACCACATGAGATAAGTTATTAAAGTTTTATTATCCTCATTTTGCAGATAAGGATACTGAGGCACAGAGATACAAACTAACTTGACTTGGGACCCACAGCTATGAGATGGGACTTAGACCCAGATCTTCTCTAAGATCAGTGCTCCTTCCCCTACACCCATTCATTCCCAAATGTCTTTGGAAACAAAAGATCTAGGTCTCCTAGTCTCTACTACTAACTTGTTAAGAGACTTTGGGTTAATCATTTATTTACCCTCTCTGAAACTGTTTCTACGTCAGTAAAAATGAAGGGGCTGGATGAGATGATATCTAAGCCCTCTTTCAGATTGAAAGTGCTAGGACTTTACCTGGAAGACTAGAGAGAACATTAGACTTGCTGTAAGACCTGGGTTCTAACCTTGCCTTGGCTACTTACTAGCTCTTTGACCCCTGATAAGTCCTTTGACCTCTCTAGGTCTTAGGTAACTCATCAGTAAAATGAAAGGAATGGAGTCAATGCCTCTAAGTTCTCTGTCTGCTCTTAATCCATGTTGCTACTTGAGAGCCCAGACTAAGCCACAGTTGGCTTGATGTTTGGGCACAAAAGGAAGGGCAAAGTTAACAGTGCCAAGGGACTGTCCCCAAGCCAAATAGCACAACCTGACCATGCAGAAAGGCAGGCCAAGAGGATTACCAAGATACCAGAGAGAAAATCAGAGTAGCATTTTCCTAATCGACTGAGTAGAGAACACAAGTCAAAAAGACAGCATTCAAGTTATCTTGAGGAGCCAACAAGAATCTTGAAAATAAATCTGCCTATTCCCTTATCCTCAGATTTTATCAGTCTCTGTAAATCAAGAGTCCTATAAGATTAGGTCAACAAAATAACATGGAATTAAAAAACCAAATCCATATAGCTTTTAAATTCAACTAGGGTCTTAAAGTATAGGTAAGACAGTCATCCATTACTAGGATTTCTGTGAAAAGCTAATCACACACACAGGGGTCATCTCCAGTTATCCTGATCTATAGTTTGCCACTGGATTCCAGAGGAAAAAGTGAGGCTGGTGACTTTGCCCAGCCCTGCCTCACTTAAATCCAATTCTCTTGCAAATCATGGCATCACCTTCCTGATGTCATGGTCCTCTTAGAGACTGAAGACCACTATCCATTATCCTACCTGGCTGCCTCTCTGAAATACAACAATATATAGAAGTATAGAACAGTTATAGAGACACAAAGACACTCTCCAGTCTCTTTGAGAACTGGGTGGGTAGAGTCTGGTGTCAGCAGGAAAGAGAGAAGAAACAAACTTTCAGGGAAAGAGATTTGAGGGAGCTCAACTATGTAGGTAGTTCCCAGCGTTCAGCAGCATTGTTTCACAAGTTCAAAAAAGAGGTTTAAATAAGTGCACAGAACCACTAAGCTTAAAAAGGGGAAACCAGGATTTTTGCAACATAAGGCTGAATTTTTACAATGTTCCTTATGTAAGGTAATCAAATTCTTTGATCATTTTGGATTTGTTTCCTTTCTGAAGAATGGGTTAGATGAGGTCATCCCCACGGACCTTTCTAGGCCCTGAATTCTTATGTTCTAAGGCTCTTCTAAGCTTTAACATTCGATGTTCTCTAATCTAACCAAACCCTCTTCTAACTCTGGAATTCTACATCCCACGTTTCTCTGTCCGTCGTTATCTCTATCTGAGACAAAACCTGCCTGGAGGATTATGGGACCTACCCAGTCTGGAACTTATATTTTTTCATGTTGTTTTTCAATTGTGTCCAATTCTTTATGACCCCTTTTTGGCAAAGATACTGGAATGGTCTGACATTTGCTTCTCCAACTCATTTTACAGATGAGGAAACTGAGGCAAACAGGATTAAGTTACTCAAGCAGGGTCATATGGCTAGTAAGTATCTGAGACTGGATTTGAATTTATGTCTTCCTGACTCCAGGCTAGATGCTCTATCTACTGTGCCACTTAGCTGCCCTTGTGCCCTTATAGCCAACAGCATTAAACATGACACACATGACCTCCATATCCTTTTCAGACTGGCTCTTGCTATCTCACCCAGGCTAGAAGTACAGTGGCCCTCACAGGACCAAACCCACTGCCAACCAGCACAGAAGCTTTGACCAACTCCATTTTAGATCCAGACTAACTCACAACTCCTTAGGCCACACATTCCTAGGGGCTCACCGTATGGTGTCAAACTTAGTGTGGATGTCCTATCAGCTTTAGCCTTACTAGAGTTCAGAACTCCCAAAACCAAGCAATACAGAGCCTCACTGTCTCACTGTGGCAGGAACTGTGGGCATGTGCCAACTACACTTTGCATGATCATACTGTCAATCCCTCATGAACTGACCAGGGTTTTAAAGGGTCACATTGTCAAATCAAAATGTGACCTAAGATTCCTCTAAGCAAATGGAAAAAAATCCTATAATATTTTTTAATATCCATGCATTAGCTAGCATAGATAGCTATCCAATTCAAGGGATTTACAGTGTAGTGTGCACATGGGGACATGGAGGGAGGGGGTGATGCAGAGAGGAGGAAGCAAACCTATTTCCATTGTATAAAGAATAATGAGACCAGGTTGTGTCATTTTTCAAACCGCAATAACATGGAAAATGAAATTTTAAATTAAAACCTCAGGTCATCCACAGTGTACGCAGATTATTACTTCTGCCTAATATTTCTTCTTCAAGTCCAACCTTGGGGCCCATGCAGAAAACAACATGTTCTATTTACATAAAACACTGGGCCTCAAATCCAGGGTTTTCAAAATCTGTTAACTCTATAAGAATCACAGAGTAGATAAGGAGTCATGAATAAGAGAAGGGAGCCATCTGTAATAAAGGGGAGAAACATGGCTCCTGAAATGTCTCTTGTTCCTAGCATCTGTACTGAAAAGCATCTAGGAGGTTCTTAAAGCAGGTGTGTTTGACACATAGTGGCCAGACAGAGCCCAGGACCAGCCATCAGGTGTGGATTCTACTCCCAATTTTCTACTTAAAGGCTGGGTAGCACTGGCCACTCAGATCTCTTCATTTCTCTGACCCTCAGTTTCTCCATCTGTAAAATGAAGATGATAGTCCTACCTGCCTAATCCAGAAGCTGTGAGAATAAAGAGAGACAATGCATTTGCTCTAAAACTATAAAGGGCTCACAAATGTGAGTATTTATTGTCAGGACCTTGGGCAAATCATTTCTCCACTCTGGGCCGCAGTGCACTCATCCGTAGAATGATGGGGTTTTGGTGATAGGTTAAATTATTTTCAAGGGCCCTTTCAGTTGTGAAATTCTATGCCCTGTACTCATAATTCTTCCATTTCACTAACAGGAAGAAGATGAAGTCAAAGTATTTTTTCTCTTCCCTCCACCCCCCAAAAAAGGAATATCTGAATATGCTAAATTTCTCAATGATTTTTATTCTAGAAGCTAACAGAATCTCACTAGTGGTAGAATCCAAACCAAAAGAATAAGAAAAAGAATGTGTAATTATAAACAGGAGTGTGCTAGGGCCATCTCCATTGGGAGCTCCATTTTCAGTGTGAGCACTGACTCCTCAGGAACTGGCTACAAGGCCACAAATTAGGACTTGATTTATCATTTTGCTGATTGCTTAGACTAAAGAAAATTACAGAGAAAATTCTAATAACATGGGTTAAACTTAAAAGTGCTTAACTATTTTTGTGTGTCATGGACCCCTTTGGAAGTCTAGGCATGTTTTTAATGCACAAAATAAAATACCAGTTATATAAAAAAATTTATTAAGTGTTGTCATGGGTACAATTTTCCCCCAGAAAGCTGTTTGTTAAACATTTAATAGCACACTCCAGGCTTTAAGGTTCCTGCCAATCTGTCCTAAGACCATGCCTGCTTCCAGCGGAGGTTTAAAAGCAAACTAAAAATAGAATCATGCTCAACAGCTTGTAGGAACATAGAGTTAAAACCAGAAAGGGCTCGAAGGTCATCCAGGCCAATCTTCTCATTTTACAGAAAAGGGATGCAAGGCCCAGAGGGGTTAAGAACACCTGGCTAGTTATTTGTCAGAGATGGGATTTGAACTCAGGTTTTTTGATTCACAAGACACCAATCTTTCCATTTTATTTTTTTATTTCCACAGAAATGAAATTTCAATCATTGGTTCCCCTGTAATAGATGCCTGTAACAGTCCCCATAAATTATCTTTACACATGAAGCCAAAAATAGTTCCATTTCCAATAATGGTATAGCATTCTTAAAGTTTCTATCATCAGCACTGAAACCTTTCCTATGAATTGACAGAGAATGTTGGAGCTGGAAGAAACATTAGAATTAGAAGAAGGAATGTACAACATTGGAGCTGAAAGCAGTCTTAAAACATCAAACAATATCAAACTTTATAGTGGCTTGTGATTCTTCAATACAGAACCTAAGATGCCAGAGCTGTAATGGGTCTTAGGACACAGAAGAAAACACGAACTGTTGCAATGTCATAACTGGATCTTAAAAAGTCCAACTTTTTATTACAGATGAGGAAGAGACAGACTGAGAGTTAACAGCAGGGCCAAAACTAGGACCTTGATGCCTTCCCTCTCAGCCTGCTGATTTCTCTATAATAGCTTAGTTTCTCAATGAACCCCGCATTATATCATTGTCCCCACAGTGTGTTGCAGAGACCAAAACCAAAGGATTAAGTTGCTGTCCAGACCCACTTTAATTATTGATTTAACTCTTTCCTGATTCTGAATCATATCATCCATCCAGGTTGGCTTTCTCCATGTGGGGCTTTGGCCAAGTTACCCTCTCAGGACCTCAATTTCCATATCTATAAAATGATGGGAATTTAAACAATGGTCCCTCAGATCTTTTCCAGCTCTAAATCTTTGACCTCCCAATTCTTAATAATTTAATAATAGCAACAGTTCTCCATTTAAAGTTTATAGAGGACTTGATATTTTCTATACCATTTCATTCTCACAATAGGTTTTTTTTTTTTAAAGCAATTGGGGTTAAGTAACTTGCTCAAGGTTACACGGCTAGTCATTATTTATGTGTGGGTGCTCATTTTCTGAGGCCGGATTTGATCTCGGGTCATCCCAACTCCAAGGCTGGTGCTCTTACTCACTGCACCACCTAGCCACCCCTTTTAGGGCAATTGGGGTTAAGTAACTTGCCCAAGGTCACACGGCTAGGTTTTTGTTTGTGTGGGTTAAGTGTCTGAGACCAGATCTGAACTCAGGTCCTTCTGACTCCAGGGCTGGCGCTCTACTCACTGCGCCACCTAGCCGCCCCAACAATAGGTTTTTTTAAAGTATTTATATACCCCCAAATCAAAT
Source organism: Gymnobelideus leadbeateri (assembly GCA_011680675.1). Lineage (NCBI taxonomy): Eukaryota > Metazoa > Chordata > Mammalia > Diprotodontia > Petauridae > Gymnobelideus > Gymnobelideus leadbeateri. The sequence continues at coordinate 15,437 of WOXC01000070.1, forward strand.
CCTCCCTCAAACAATATAATTCACCACAACAAAGGAGAATGCAAAAGAAAATATATATATATATATATATATATATATATATATATATATATATATATATATATATATAGCTCTGAAGAACATCACAAAAGAATGGTTCTAGTCTTGCCATAAGAATTAACAGCGCCAATGGTTTCTTGTTTTGTATTGAGACTTGGTCTCCCTCTCTCACCCCTACTGGAAGTATAGTGGTCTCTCACAGGTCTGATTCCAATATTAATGAGGATGGGAGCTTTAAACTGCTCCATTTTTCAAATCAGGGATAGCCTACACCTTTTTAGGTAGCCTGTTGGCTCCAGGCTTCTACAGGCTCCCCATATTGTTGTTGGACATCATGTGGACACCCAACTGGCTTTAGCTCTGAACTCTTAATTCCCAGCCAACCCTTGCCGGCAACAGGGATTACAGTCAGGGCCACCATGCCCAGGGGACAGCAGTGAAGAAGGTCAGCCTCTGAAAGTCACAACTTTGATAGACATCCTTCACAAGATGTTAAGTTCTGGTCTGTTAATTTAAATATCAGTCTCATTATCTACTATTGTTTGACTTAGAAAAACATACATAGTGTATCAGTCTAGATGTCTGCTATACCACAAAGAGTTGCACCTTTGAAACTAGGGATCTTTGAAAGGAAAAATATATTTAGATATACTTTGAAAATCATTATCCCAAATTACTATGGTTAGAATATTTCTAGTTACCTGAATATTAAAAGTCACACCCTAAAAAAAATTAGAAGAGAAACAGATCAGGTACTATTCATAGCTATGGCTAGAAGGGGGATTCTTAACAAAGGCTGGAGACAAGTAAAACAATAAAAAAGACAATTGTGATTACATGAAACCAAAAAGTTATTTGTACAAATGTAATCAACACAGCTATAACAAGAAAAGAAGGTGTTGATTTGGGGGGAAAATCTTTACATCAAATGTCTCTGATATCTAAGATGTGCAGGGAATTAACAATATGTAAGAGCAAAAGCTATTCCTCAATGGATACATGGCTGAAGGAGTCCTTAAAAGAAGTCAACCAGTCAGGAAACAAGAATTTATGAAGCGTCATCTATGTTCCAAGCACTAGAGATCAAAAGACAGGCAAAATCAAGCCCCACCCTCAGTGAGCTCACATTCAAGACACACAAACTGTGTACATACAAGAAGAATTACAAACTATTAACAACCATAGGAAAAATTGTTCAAAATCACTGAGAGAAAATCAAATCAAAACAACTTATGGGGGGTAGCTAGATGGCATAGTAAATAGAGCAAGGACCCTGGAGTCAGGAGGACCTGAGTTCAAATACAGCCTCAGATACTTAACATGTACTAGCCATGTGACCTTGAGGAAGTCACTTAACCCCAATTACCTTGCCTTCTACCCTCCCCTCAAAAAGCAAAACAACTCAGATATTTTACCTTACACCTAACAAAGTATAAAAGGGAAACGATCTGGATTGGAGGGGTTATAAAAAGACAAATACACCAATGGTGAGGCTGTGAATTGGCCCTAGCATTCTGGAAAGCAGTTTGAAATTATACCAAGGGAGTAGTTAATATGTCCATATCTTTTGACCCACAGATATCACAGCTAAGGAAACATCCCAAAGAGATTCCATACACCCCAAAACATTTATTGTGGTGCTTTTCATGATAGCAAAGATAGAAAACAATGTAGATTGCTTTGAATTGAAGAATGATTGAAGAATCAATTGGAGAATTATTAAACATATTGTGGTGCATGAGTGTAATAGAATGTTAGTGCCCTCTAAGAAATATAAAGAAAACAGATAATCACAGGAAGACTCCTATGAAGTGGTACAAAGTAAATTAAGTAGAAACAGGAAGACATTATACACAACTACAAAAATGTAAATGGAAACATAATAACAAAAATCTAAACTTGATGCTGTGAAATGATAATGACTGAGCTTGGCTCCCAAAAAAAGATATTAGAACACATCTCCCTCCCTCCTGCATAGAGGTGGGGAATCTATAGGAATAGGACACTTTGTATAATGTAAGATTTGGTTACTGTATTGGTTGAACTTTCTTTAAATTCTCTTTTATTCTTTATTAAGAGGAATGACTCTCTGGGAAGGGAAAGGGATATATACTGGGAAATGAAGGTGACAAAATATAAAAAGATCCAAAAAAGTAAATACATGTATACTATACATGGTGAAAGTTGTTTTTCTGCTCAAATAAAAATGTTGCATTCATTTTTATCATCACTGCTCTCTTTACCTCTCTTTTTCTCTATCTTCAGATCACAAGTCCTCTTCACTACCACCCACTGAACTGGAAAGGAAGCAGGTTGTGAAGGCAGGAATGATAAATTAAGGAAGTGTCTTTCCCACACAGTTAAGGAAGTTACAGAAGTTGTATAGTTCACAAGATTTCATCTTATGCCCCCAAATCTCTATCTATGATGCTAAGCCACATGGTAGGGTAGAAAATGAATTGGCCTTGGATTCAGAAGACCTACGTCATACCATGACTCTTCCACTTACCATTTTGGGGACCTTGGACAAATCATTTAATCTCACTGAAACTCAGTTCCTTCATCTATAAAATGGAAATATCAATGCACTATATGCTTCAGAAGAAGGCATTTTATGAACTTTAAAGCCCTCTGCAAATTCTAGCAACTATTATGATTACTAAAAATATGCTGATACACCACACTCATGTATTACCTAAACGAGATTTGGGGGAAAAGTGGTCTATATATAAACCAATGTAGTATCCTCTTAATCAATTCACTCACAATACCTAGCACATACTAGGTGCTTAGTAAATGGCTGCTGATTGATTTATTGATTCTGAGGATTCTATCTCATATAGTCATGTGTACACATTGATAAGAGAAACCAGTTATATGCTTGAAGAAGGAATGACTGCTATTTTCTTATAATTCATCACTTCTGAAAGTCTAGCTTAAAATCAATAAGTTAATTTACCTACACTAACAAGCAGCAGTAAACGAGGTAGGTTTTTAATCAAATGTTTGACATATTAAGCCTGGGAGAGCTCAAACCTGTGGTGAGACTAAATATCTAAAATTGGTGTTTGAGTGCTACAAGGGGCCTCAGATATCACTTGGTGTAACTCCATGCCCTCCCCTCCAGATTTTCAAGCCCCAAAGAGATGAAGTGGCTTGCCAAAGGTTACATCAATCAATCAACATTTATTATGGACTCAGTATAAGCTAGACACTGCACTATGTCAAGCAGCCAGGATTTGAACATAAGTTCTCTGACAACCTGTGTGGTGTTTTGTTTTGTTTTATTTTGTTACTATAACAATAGTGTCTCTCAAAAACCTAGAGAGCATCTTGTCCAACCTCTTGCCCACTGCATGGCCCCTCATTAAAATTCTAGATACTCTCCACTCTAGTCCTTCATTCATTCAGCTGCCAAAGTGATCCATAGTTCTGATCATGCCATCCTTGTCCTCAATATTGCTCTGGTGACTTCCTATCATCTATAGGATCATAAAATCCTCTGGTGTCCAAAGCCCTTTATAACTTGTCCTTCCTACCTTTCTAGTCTTTTTATACCTTAGACCCTCCCTCCCCAACACACACACACACACACACACACACACACACACACACACACACACACACACACACACACTGTGAACTAGTGACATTGACCTTATTCAATCCAATGAACATTTATTAAGTGACTACTATGTACCAGGCATTGTGCTGAGTGCTGGAGATACAATTATTAAAAAGATAATCCCCATCCTCAAGGAGTTTACTATGGAATGGGGAAGATAACATACAAAAGAAAGCAGGAAAGAGGAGGGAACCATCGGAGGCTATCTCATTCCTTCAAGTCAAAACCAAGCAGGGCAATAGATGCAAAGTAGAGCCAGGAGCTGAGTCCTTTTCCTACTCTCTATAAAAGGAAGCTCTGGAAGGAATTTGTTCAGCCACCCTCCAGTCCTAGAATCAGAGGAGAAAGGAGGCTGAGGAAGGTCAGGTCAATAAGCCTGGAGTTAGCAGCAAGGTAGGGAGTTTAGAAGTGATGAGCTTATCCTGGGAGGAACAACTTGTTCTGTGGAGTTGAAAACAGGCAGAGCAACAGAGGGAGGGGCTGAGAGTCTAGTTTCTGCCTTCTATAAAGGCAGGCATTGGCAGGAGTCTAGTGCTATTCCTAGTACTAGACTCTGTTTCCTAATGCCAAGATTTTCTCTAGCTCTCCTTCATGCCTGGGATTCTCTTTCCTCATCTACACCCTCTAGCTTACCTCAAGTTCCAACAAAAATCCCACCTTCTACAAGAAATCTTTCCCTGAACCTTCTTATATCCAGTACCTTCCCTCTGTTGATTAGCTCCATTTTTTCCCCTCAAATCACTTGTTTGTACATTTCTTCTATATTGTCTTTCCAATTAGATTGAGAACTCCTTGAGAGCAAGGATTATCTTTTGCCTTTCTTTGTGTCCCAAGTACTTAACAGTAAAGCAGGCACTTAATAAATTCTTATTAACTGAGTAGTCAAGTAATAATCAGCTTCTATTTGAATACTTCTTTATATGGAAAACTAATTACCTCATAGAGAATTCCATTCTAATTGTTAGGAAGTTTTTCTATTATTTCTCCATTTATTAATTGTGTGACCTTTAGGCAAATGAAGTTATCTTTTTGAATTTCAATTTCCCCACATACAAAAGGAAGATAACCATATTTCATGGGGTTATGCAGAAAGTGGATTTTGGGGGTTGGTTTTTGTTGTTGTTTAATGTTAAAGCATTCTGGAGCCATGAGGAGAAGCAGCACTAATATTGGCATAAGTATGGGACATAGTAGAAATAAGTGACCTCAAAGCCAGGAAATAATCCCACACATACTAGCTATGTGACCATGGACAGGTCACTTACCCCCTAAAAGCTCTGTATCAATTATAAGGAAGATGACCACTTGCATTCACAGAGGGTGTTTTCTTATCCAGAAGTTGCCTGTGCCAATGACATCACAAGACTAGTCCCTTTCCTTATCTGTACCAGTAATGCTACCAGTAATGCTAGAGCAGACAAAAATCTGTCTCCCTATAACTTCTATCAGTGTCTGTTCTTTCCTTTGCATACAAATGAAACCAGTCCAATTATTCTGTTCCATAACAAGTCTTTAGAGACAATAATAATAATAATAATAGCTAGAATTTATATAGCATTTTAAGGTTTGCAAAGTGCTGTACATATGGTATCTTACTGGATCCCCACAACAACCCTGTGAGATAAGAGCTGTTACTATTCCCATTTTACAGAGGAGGAAACTGAGGCAGGCAGAGGTTAAGCAACTTGCTCTCGGTCACATAACTGGTAAGTGTCTGAAGCTACATTTGAACTCAGGTTTTCCTGACTCCAGTTCCAACATTCTATCCACCTAGCTGCTGTAGTTATATCTCCTCTCGATCTTTTCTTTTTTAACTAAATCTCCCCTTTTGCTTCAGCTGCTCCTTGTATGACATGGTCTCTAGTCCTCTTGAGATCCTGCCCTACCCCATTTCCTAAGGGGGTATCCTTCCTGAAATATGAAATATTTTTGGCTTTCCATTTTCTTTTACATCTACTCTGCTTATGCAATGATGTTACTTCCTCCTGCCCTCCCCCATTACTTTTAAAAACAAGATGTTATAATTTACCAAGGGCAAATACATTTAAATTAGAGAAAATTAGCTCTGGACTGAATGATTCAGGGGTCTGAGAGATGTGGAAGTGTTCAAAGCTGGATTTTTAACTAAATAAACATATACATTGCTCCTCTTGGAAGCTATTTTCCCCCCAATTAACCCAGGAAACATAAATAAGATGAAATTCTCCTATGGCATCAGAGAATTCATTAATTCCCATAACTGGCTGTGACAAGAGGCCTCAGACTAAAGAGGATACAGGCAGGACAGAGAGGGAGTGGGCAGAGGAAGAGGAAAGAGTGTCCCAAAAGCACTGGTCATGCAATCACAGAGACTAGAGCTCAGGTTCTTACAGGTCATTGAGATCACTTATTTACAGATGAGGAAACTGAGGACCAGGAAAGGGAAGTGACTAGCTAAGATCAATACCATGATAGTGCGTACTATAATAGCAGTAGTAGCAGCAACAATTAACATTTATATAGCACTTTGGCAAACCAAATTCCTTTCACTACCTTCCAAAAAATATCCTCACAATAATAATCCTGTGTGGCAGGTGCCCTACTTTACAGATGGGGAAACTGAGGCAAATGGGGGTTAATAACTTTCCTAGAGTCACACAGGTAGGTCAGAGATCAGATATGAACTCAAGTCTTCCTGACTCCAGATCCAGTGATCTATCCTTTGCACCACTTAGAAACTGATAGAAAGAACACTAGATTTAGGAAACACAGAACCTAAATTGAATCCTACCTTTGTCACCTTGGGCAAGTAACTTCACCCTTCTGAGACTCAGTTTCCCCATATGTAAAATGTTTGGGGATTGGACATGACCTCTAAAGTCCCTTCCAGTTCAAAATCTGTGGTCCTATCATAGTCAGTGGTTATCAGAGCTGGAAGGGACCTTCAAGATTATCTAATCCAATACAATTTTTTTATAGATGGGAAACTGAGGCCCAGAGAGGAAAGGTGATTTGTCCAAAGTCTAGGCTAATTGCTTTCAAAGTATCAGAATTATAGAATGCAGAATGACAGGGCTAAATGGCCCCCTTAGGACAGGTTAGAGTAGAAGACAGAATTTAGGCTTGGCAATCCTCTGACCTGGGTTGGATGTTCAACTGTTTTCTTAGGATGGCTCTCAGAGTCCAGCTAATCTAAGTGAGCAGCACTAATGAGAGATTTTCATTCCTGAGTGTTCCCTATATCAATGAAATTGAAGCAGGGGAAAAGGTAAGCTGGAAAACCTGGCAGTGAAGAGGTCTCAGATTCTGAGTTCTTTATGGCATTAATCACCTGTGGCCAAACCAAACTATCTAACCTTGTGTCACAGCGCCCTCTGGTAGCCATTGTTGGTATTGTAATCTACCTGAAGGGTCTCTCCAGAATGACACTTTTTTACTGCCTGAAATGTCAAGAGAGGATGAACAGATGGATATAGAAAGAGCGGGGTGGAGGGGAAGTACCTCAGAGGCACTAGTCACAGGACCACAATATTCAGATTTGTCAGGGTGCTTGGAAATCATTGTTAACGCCAAGGCCCAAAAGATAAGGAATGTCAGAATTAGAGGGACTGTAAAGATCTTCTCATTAGTCAACTCTCTCACTTAACATATGGGGAAACCAAAGAACAAAGAGGAAAATTACTTTCCAAGGGCCTAATAACTGATTAAAGTCAGAGCTAGGACAAGAATGATAGAACATGGAATGTTAAAGATGGGTGGAGTCTTAGAACAAATACCAGTTTAGAGCTAGCAGAGAAACAGTTAATTATTGTCAATGTCAGATCACATAGGGACAGTCAAAAATGTCCTTGGATTTGGAGCCAGAGGCCCTGGGTTTGAATTCCAGGTCTGCCACTTGGAGCTAATCAGAAAAAAAAAAAAAGACAAGACTCAGAAAGGTCTAAATCTATTATCCTAAGTAGCAGAGTTCAAATCTGAACTCAAGTCCTTTGACTCCAAATCCAATACTCTTATTACTATGCCATGTGGCCAGAAGCTGTTCATCTGTCATTTCTAGCATCTCCAAATCTTGGCTCTTGAAGGACTGTATCACAAAGGCAATATTCACAGCATGGATAGCAGCTATAAAATAGATATAAAATAGCAGCATAGATCCAAATTGCAAAATATAACAACTCTCCATATAGAAGACAGAAGCAAAGCATACATTCAGACACCAGAAAAGCCAAGTCTCAACACCAGAAAACCAAATCCATCATAGCAACAAAGAAATCTATACACAATAACAATGCTGAGGGCAATGCCATCCCAAAATTTTCCTCCTGCTCAGGTCTTCCCACAAACACTCATAATCCTAACTGTCTGCTTGCCTGTATCCTCTCATTCCATCTGCTCTGACTCATTTCCTGCTCCACCCCTTCCTGTTCCAACCATTTAGCAAACTCCTCCCACCACAGGCTCCAGGTGATTACATTCAGCCTATTAAGGGGCAGGGAAGATCTTCAAATTACCATTACCATCAGCTAAGTGACACAGTGAATAGAGTACTGGCCCTGGAGTCAGGAGGACCTGAGTTCAAATTTGGCCTCAGACACTTAACACAAAAAACTAGCCATGTGACCTTGGACAAGTCACTTAACCCTAATTGCCCTTCAAAAAGAAAAAAAAATTACCATTACAAGGACATATAATTTGTCCCCTCCCCCAAACTTGGAACTAGATTACACCTTCAGAACATCCTGAGGTTTATACCCTCATTTCTACCAGTCAATCAATCAAGTATTGATTAAGCACACAGACAGCTTAGTGTAGGGACCAGAGCCTTGGCCTTGGCAGTCAGAGTGAAAGATTCAAGGCCAAGCTCTGTGACTTACTATGCAACCTTGGGAAGCATTGAATCTCTGTGGGCCTACACCTCATGGCTAAAACAACTGGTGGTTTCCAAACTTTTTTGTATATAAAATCCCTTTTTAACATAAAAAAGTCATGGATTCCCAAATGATAACAGTGGTTTGATTACTATTCATGGATTGAGAGAATATATGAGACATCTAGGTGGCTCAGTGGATAGAGCACTAGATGTGAAGAGGGGAAGTCCTGAATTCAAATCTGAGTGCAGACACTTCCTAGCTGTGTGACCCTGAACAAGTCCTTTAACTTCTGCCTCTATTATCTCATCTGTAAAATAGGGATGATGATAATAGCCCCTACCTCCTAGAATTGTGGGGATAAAATGAGACAATCCTGTAGTTGTGAAGAGCACCCTAACAAAACTTAAGGCTCTCCATAAATGTTAGGTGTTATCATCAACACTATTATGACAAGGTCTTTACCCACATGGAGTCTGGGCCTGGGATTCTCTGCATTCTACCATCCTGTGGTACTGTAGTACAGTAGGAGGAATGGAGCAGTGTGGGATAGGCTGATGGAAGGGACCACAAGTGATGCCTTGAGCTCCCCAAAAGAGGTCCAGGAAGGACTTTGGAAATAACTGAGTGGAGCAGGAGCTAATGAGAGAAGAGAGAAAAGATACACACAAATAGTTATAACAACACTAATAGCTCGTAGCTAGAGTGCCTTCATGTTTCCTGAGTGCTATCTTCACAATAACCCTATGAGGTGGAGAGGACAAGTATTATTCCCCTTTTACAGAGGCTTAGAAGGGGTATGGGACTTGTTCAAGGTCAAGCATCTTTTAAGTGATGGGCTTAAAACATGAGTCCTGGTTCTTTATGCCCTACCACCTTCTTTAGGAGTAAGAGGGGCAAAGGGGTAAAGGGAAGGGTCAGGGATGAGGAGAGACAAGGAGGATGAAGAAAGAGAGTGGATAGGAGAACAGTTTTTCTCCTTAAAAGCATGCATTCTTTTTGAGACTAATGTGACACTCAAGGCAAAGGGAAGAGGTTACCTCATGAGCTCAGCTGCCCCATGGCTAAATGCAGAAGTTGGTAAGCACTAAGATTCCTTTTGCACTTTAGCTTCAAAGACCTTGTTTGCTGCTAGGCTTCTGCTAGCCCATAGTTTCTGGTTCTGGGCCTGGGATTCTCTGCATTCTACCATTCTGTGGTACTGTAGTACAGTAGGAGGAATGGAGCAGTGTGGGATAGGCTGATGGAAGGGGCCACAAGTGATGCCTTGAGCTCCCCAAAAGAGGTCCAGGAAGGACTCTGGAAATAACTGAGTGGAGCAGGAGCTAACAAGCCTGGCACTTTTCCTGGAGTATTTGGATGAGTCAGATAAGGGGGGAGGGGGTGATGATCACTAGACATGGCAGAGGGCAAAATGCATTGTGAAAGGTAGGAAGTCTGTTGAGGTCCTGAGTTCCTCACTCCCCCTCCTTATACACTGACTATTGACAGCAGGGGGTAATAGCAGACTCAGTTCAATCCTTAGAGGAGTGTCTGGGAGAAGGCATATGACAAATACAGGCAGTGGGTGCTGGAGGACTTCATAGGAGAAGCTCCTCCTGGATTGGGGGAAGGGGCCAAATAAAGTGAGAAAGACCAGGTCCCGTATTCCATAAAGCCAGGCACATCTGCAAAGTGCATTTCCAGTAGAGGCAAAATGAGACAATGCCCTCCACACATCTCTCCTGGAACATCCCTGCTCCAGAACACAGTGCTAACATCCCTTTGGGAGCTCTCTCTCATCGCATCTAATAGTATGTAAATGGAGAAGACGAGCTCTATAGCAAGCTCCAGATCTGCCCTTCAAAAATGCTTGGATGGGCAGAAATGCCAAGCAAGCTTTTCTACCACCTGTTTAGACAAGCTAACGACTAATCATAGACACATATGAAACAGACACAGGAGTAAACATACGCTGCCAGCCATGTGGTGTTTATCTGATGCCACCTTTATCTGTGGGATAGAACCAAGTTGGAATAATCCTGGGATGGGATGGGGAGGAAAATATATGTGGTATATGCTTTGTCTATGTTCCTTAAAAAACTTGTCAACACCCTTGGCCTTTCAACACCTTGAAAAGGAAACTTGTCCTGATGTAGTCCCATGACAGATGGACAGACAGCACACTACCTCAGGGGTCAAAAGCCAGGTGATCAGAAGTCACTTGGAGCTGTTCTTCCTATACCACTGGCTAAATGGGTAACTTTGTACAAGATACCTTGCTACTCTCACAGAAAAATTGGAATCCCATCAAAGGGAAAGTGCTCTGGATTCCACAAATTAGGGAATAGGCTCTACTTTCTTTCTCCAGCAGAGAAGTAGGCTCAGTGAGAAGGCAGGATGTGCTATGCCCCTATGGCTGCCCTACAAGGGATATGCATCCCTCTCCAACTGCCTTTGATGGAGAACAAGAAGAAAAGAGAATAGAGATAAAAGACGGATTGGTGGAAGGGACCGAAAACACTGTGGGGGAAAGGGTGTCAGAGCTGAAAGGGACCACACAACAAAGATCATCAGCTCTCTAAAGGGCCTTCAGACAAAGACCATCAAAGGAACCTTTGGACAACAACTGAGGATTCATGCCTCTCTCTCCCCCATGCCCATCTCTTACCCCAGCTGTTTCTGAGTCCTATTGATTTTACCTTTGTAACATCTCTTGCATATATCCCCTTCCCTCCTCAGATACTGCTACCCTGGTGTAGGCTCTTAGCACATCATACTTCCTCTTGGATCAAATAGAAAAATCCTTTCTGGTGTTTATAGCCCATCATAACCTGGCCCCTTCCTACCTTTCTGGACTTCTCACACCTTACTTCCTCCCATATACTCTGTGATCCAGAACAGTGGCCTCCTTGCTGTTCCTAATACTAGACCCTCCTCCCAACCCTGGGCATTGTCACTGATCCTTTCCCATGCCTGGAATTCTCTCCCTCCTCATCTCCACCTCCTGACATCCCTGGCTTCCCTAAATATTCCACTAATATTCCACTATATACTCTCCCCTCATCTCATCCTACTAGCAGAATGAAGGAGGTATTCCCAGGCTAACTCCTTAAAGAGAAATCTTAGAGAGGGAGAAAGAATTAGAGACAATAGAAATGAATAATCTGGGTTGTCAATATTCTTTTCTAGAGCTTCATTTAGAAGCCTTGGTCCAATTCAATTATTCTTTCATTCTTCTTTTAGATCCTCAAATCCAATACCCCGAGGCAAAAGGGGAGAAAAGACTAGGCGAACTGAAGTGGATAGAGGCTAATAAAAGACAAGACCAAAATATGAAGGACCCTCAGACACCAGGATGAAAACATTATACTTGATCCACTAAACAAGAGCAAGTGACCCTGGTTGGTTTTTCAGGAGCCCCAGGAAAGCAAGCAGCACTAGCTTCCTGATTGTCTTTGGAATACAGTACAACCCTTGTAATTTCAAGGCAGTTACCTCCAAAACCCAATCTGACCTAATGTGAAGAGGACTTTATACCTACCATTCAAATGGAAAGACCACTGGATTGGGAGTTACTCAATCGTAGGTACAGAGCTGGAAGGAGCCTTAGCAATCAGCTAGCCCAACTCCCTCTTTTTACAGATGAGGAAACTGAGGAACAGAAAGGTTAAGTTACTTGCTTGGGGTCATATACATAGTAAGAAAGACAAGATATGCACTCTCTTCAAAACCTAGAAGATTTGCATTGTATGACACTGCCCCCCACAGTCCAAAGAGATGGGTTCTAGTTCTGGCCCTGCTGCTGACTACTCATGTGACCGCAAGCACCTCTTACTTCCCCTTAGTTTCTTCAGCAATAAAAAAGGGCATAATAAAATTATTCTTGCCTCTCCCCTAGGGTAGTTGTTAGGATCAAATGAGATATTGGATGTGAAAGCATTTTGTAACCATAAAATGCTCTTCAATTATGACTTATTATCAATATCATTTACTTCAGAGATTGACTAAAGAATTGGGAGAGCTTCAAATTAAAAGACCTAATAAAACAAATCATTTTCCTGATGGACGATGACTAATTTCAGGGATTTTACTGGTGTGGGGAGCAACCTTATGAGGCAACTTTTTGTACCAAAGTTCACTGGCAACTGTCCTTCAGCTTACAGTCTTAGGGAATTTGCTGAATCACTGGAAAGATAAATGACTTGCCCCAAGTCCCTCTGCCCGTATATCTCAGAGGCAGAACTTGATCTCAGGTCAGCCTGACTCTGAGACTGACCCTTCTTTCCATTACATTGGATTATTGCTGCTGCTGCTGCTGCTGCTGCTGCTGCTGATGCTGATGCTGCTGATGCTGATGCTGCTGCTGCTGCTGCTTCTCCTCCTCCCTCTCTTCTTTCCCCTTCTCTCCTCCTCCTCTCCCTCTCCCTCATGACATTTCCTCTCCTGTGCACTTAGGTTCTATTTTATACCACATTTATTTGTGCGTGTGCTTTTGTCCTTTCTGATTCTCCCGAATGGTCTTTAACACAGATGTTTAATAAATATTTGCTGAAGGAACCACTGAGTGACTCACTCAGTGAATGAATATACTACAGCAGGCTAGCAGTTCCACTTTAAATCAATTAACAAGCATTTACTCCTGTTCGCCACCAGGGGGCAATGTAAGGAAGACAAAGAGCCACTAACAAAATGGGACCTTGGTCTAAAGTTAAGGGCTTTAAAGACATAAAAGCAGCCCTACCAGGCCCCTGATCCCCAGCGTCAATCCTTCCACCCAACAGTGGCCCCTTGACCCAATGGTTAAGTTAAGAACTCTACTGATGGGCCCAGTCAGGGAAGCCTTTACAGTGAGGCTGGGATGCCCAAGGTCTCCACTCACCCACCCACCCAAGACTTAACCAGATGCACTCCCTGGGAGCCCACCCTTCCTTAATCATGGAATCTCCTGTATAGGCGTTTTCACATTTAGACACAAAAGCTCAGAAAGTGGCCATATTTTAAATCTTTACAAGAATTTTAATTGCTATTGACCTTTCAGGGTACAAAGCATATATCAGTGGTTAGAGAGCCCATTTCACAGTCAGGGAGAATGAGGTTCAATTCTAGCTTTCAATACACTTTCTGTGTAACTCTGCACAAATCATTTAACCTTTCAGTTGCCCCAACTATATACAATAGAGCAGTGGCTGCTGTGCACTGGAAGAGAGAAGCTTCCTCAGTGGGGGTCCCCTATACCATACATCCAGTTTTCCCCACTTTCAAAAAAATCAACCTTTAAGGACTATAAAGCCTTCTTCACCATTCTCTCTGTGAGGAAGGACCTTATTGTGATGACAGTCATCATTACCAATAATAGCTCCTGTTTATACTGTACTTTCTTAAGGGCTTTCCCTAGATGACCTTAGAAGGGAAGCAATGCAGGGTATGGCCATTTAACAGGTATTTATAAACAGGGAAATTGAGACTCAAGAAAGGTCAAGATACCCTCCATAACATGGCCCCTTCCTACCTTGTCAGTCTTCATATACCCTAGCCCATGTACTCCATGATCCAGCAACACTGACCTCCTTGCTGTTTCTAGCACTACATACTCTTTCTCCCAACTGGGGCATTCCCCCTGGCTGCACCCCCATTCCTGGAATGTGCTCCCTCCTCATTTCTACCTCCTGGCTTCCCTGGCTTTCTTTAAGTCCCAGTTAAAGTTTCATCTTCTACAAGAAGCCTTTTCACATCCCCCTTAATAATGGTGCCTTCCCTTTGTTGATTATTTCCAATTTATCCTGGATGTAGCGTGTTTGAACATAACTGTTTGCACATTTTCTCCCCCATTATACTGGGAGCTCTTTGAAAGCATGGACTGTCTTATGTTCTTTCTTTGTATCTTAGCAGGCAAGCACCAGGCTCATAATACATGTTTAATAAATGCCAGTTGAATGACTGACCAACAGTCATACTGGTAGTTGGTGGCACAGTGGGCATTTCCAACCCACTTCTTCTAATTCCTTTTTGAACTTCACCATACTATCCCTAACCCTCACCAGGAGTGGATAATAACAGAACAAATCAGAAAACCTCAAGTTTAGAACCAGAAGGAACCTTTCAGGTCCAACTAGTCAACTTCTGGTGCAATTTCTGATTTTACAGAATAAGAAACAAAGTCTCATAAAGGTGAAGGGACTTGCTGAAGGTCACAGAGGTAGCAAATGACAAAGCTGGGATTTGAATCTAGGTTGTCTGGTTACATTCTGTTCAAATTCAGCATTCTTTCCATCGTACCATACTTGGCATATTTTACTTGATGATTACTTGTCCAAAGTAGACTCTATGGGGAGCTACACACACACACACACACACACACACACACACACACACACACACACACACACGGCCGCCGCCGCTATCACCAACACCACCACCACCCATGGAATCACAGAACTTTAAAGCTGAAAGATGCTTGGCAAATGAAAATGACCTGGTTCCAAAATCCCATTTTGCAGAGGAAAAACTGAAGCACCTTAGACATCACCAATTTCAAGTCCTTCATTTAAGAGGGGAAGATACTGAGGAGTTTTAGAGACCATCTAGTCCCAAACTTTCATTTTACCTAGGAAGAAACAGAAGTCCAGAGAATGAAAATTATCTAAATGCATTTAAGAAATGAGAACCTCAGGGCAGCTAGGTGGTGCAGTGAATAGAGCACCGGCCTTGGAGTCAGGAGGACCTGAGTTCAAATCTGGCCTCAGACACCTAACACTAGCCTTGTGACCTTGAGCAAGTCACTTAACCCCAATAGCCCCATCTTCCTCCCTCTAAAAAGCAAAGAAATGAGAACCTCCTTTTTCCATGCAATGGGAGTGCCAGAAATGATGGCTGACACAGTTGATTATACGCGTCTTGCAAACTTTCACATAATTCAGCAATTGAGACTCAGCAAAATTCAGCATCTGTCAGTATGGAACATTACTGATTTATAGAAATCATTAGCTGTGAATGCCAGAATGCTTTAGCAAGAAAGGAAGCTCACGCGTGTTACCATAGTTTCCCCTCATTTGGGAGCAAAATCATGATTTCCTTTTCTGCAGCAGCACTATGAATCAAGCAATCTGACACTCTGTGAGCATTCTACAGATCTGCACATATACAACCACGAAAAACACCAGAAAAGAGAAGTTGCCCCTTGTAAGCAGCAAAACATTTCATTTCAAGTCAACTGAATTCAGAAATATTATTAAAGGCATACTATCTGCAAGACACTCTGAAAGAAGCTGGAGATGTGACAATAAAAACAAAACAGTTCCTGCCTTCAAAAAGCTAACAGTCTGCTGGTGAGTTGCACTCAGCTAAGGAATGGAAGGAGGAATCAGGCTGCATGCTCTTGAAATATTTGAAGAAGTAAAAGAAGCAATTAGAGGGACCAGGAAAGGTTTCAGGAAACAGGTGGCATCTTAGCTAAGCCTTGAAGGAAGACAGGAACACTGTTGTAGAGTATTCTCAGTACCTGACACAGAGTGGGTGCTTAATAAATGCTAGTTGATGGATTGATTCTAAGAAGTGGGGGATGAAAAAGGTGTGCATGCCAGATATGCATAAAGGCAAATGCAAATGCAAAGGTTGGCCACAGAAGGTCAAGTTCACTGAATTGCTGGTGATTCAATCTGGCCAAAATTTAGGAGTGCTTGAAGGGGAGTAGTTTATATGAAGCTGGAAAGGTAAGTGAGAACCAGACCATGTAATGCTTTAAGGAACAGTGTGAAGAATCTATATTTTAAATTAAAATAGGGAGTCATTGAAGGTCTTAGAAAAGAGAGTAAGATGGTCAGATCTGTGCTTTAAGAAGATTGTCTTGGCAGTTGTGAAATGGATATTTAAGAAAGGAGAAATTGGAAGAATAATTAAGAAGCAATTACAATAGCCTAGAAGAATAGAGAGGAGATGACCCTGAAACAGGATAGTGGGTATGTGAGTGGAGAAAAGGGGTAAATGGGAGAGAGACTGAAGAGGTAGAAATGACAAGAGTCAGAAACTGATTAAATATGTATGAGGGTGAAAGAGGAAAAAGGTCAAAGATAAATCTGAAGTTTCAAGCCTGTTTGACTGGAATCTTTTAATGCAAATAAGGACATTTGGAAGAAGGTCAAGTTTAGAAGGGAAGAGGCTAAGTTCTGTTTTTGACATGGTGATGGAAAGTCCAACTGGAGATGTCCAGCAAGTAGCAGGACATTAGGGACCAATACTTGGGAGAAAGACTGTCACTGGGTATGTAGATTTGGCAGTCATCTTCACAGAGATCTTTGAACCAATGGGAACTGAGGAGATCAAGAAGAGGGAGCATGTAAAGAGAGAAGTGAAGGCAGCCCAGGACTGAACTCTGAAGGCCAGTCATGCTTAGAGGATGGGAGAGAGATGATGAGCTAGAAAGAAGACTGAAGAGAAGTGGGCTGACCAGGAGAAGGACAACCAAGGCAGGGCAAGGTCATGGAAACTGAGAGAAGAGAAAGTGTTAGGAGAAAAAAGTGGTGAATGCTTTCAAAGTCTTCAGAGAGGTGAAGGAGTAGGAAGACTAAGAAAAAGCCAGGCAGTTTAGTAAAATGGAGGGCTTTGAAGCCAGACTTGAAGAGGTTGAAAAGTGAATAGGTGTTGAGGAAGGGGAGGCAGAAAGTGTTGCCAATTCTTCTAAGAGTTTGGCCATGAAAAGGAAGGGAGATATGGAATGTTCATTTGAGGGGATGGCAGTTAAGTGAAGGTTTTAGTACAATGGAAAGAGGAGAGAACTTGGAAGCCCAGTGTCTGAAGATGAATCCTGACTGCCACTTCAATGTCTGTGTGACCCTTCAAGGTTCAGCTAAGATGTCAGAACTCCCTGAAGCCTTTCTTCATCCCCCTAGTTACTGCTTCTCCCTTTTCAAATATTTCTAGAGCACTCAGCCTGATTCCTCCTTTCCCTCTTTACTCTACTTTACTATCTGTGTGTAGATTGTAAGCCTCTTGAGGACAAGGACTTTTTATTGTTGCTTACTCAGCATTTTACAAAGTGCCTTACAGGAGGTATGCCTTCAAAAAATGTTTCAGGGTTTTTTTTTATTAAATTTAAATAAGGATACCAATACAAAGAATGAGACAATGCCTACTCACAAGTTACATTCTAAGGTCCCTTCTAGGTCTAGACCTATGATTCTATGACCTAAGCATGTTTGTAGCTGATTTGTAGGTGAGAAAGAGGGAGGAGGAGGATGAGGAAGCAAGGAGGAAGACCAAGAGGGAGGGGAGCAGAAGGAGAATGAGGGGGGAAAGAGGGAGAAGGAGGGAGAGAGGGAGAAAAAGAAACAGAGGAAGAGACGGAGGGACTGAGAGAGAGGGAGGAGGAGAGATAAAGGGAGAGAGACAGAAGGAGAGTGAGAAAGAAAGAGGGAGGGGTAAAACAGAGGGAGAGGAGGGAGAGAGACAGAGAGGGGCAAAGGAAGAAGGAGGGGACAAAACAGAAGGAAAGGGAGGGGGAGAGATAGAAGGAGAGGGAGTGGAAGAGACAGAGGAAGGGGGAGGGACTGAGACAGAGAGGGACAGAGGGAGAGTCTGGAGGAGAGGGAAAGTTGGAGGGGGGAGAAGGAGGAGGAAAAGCAGAGAGATTAACAGGGAAAGTTCCCCACAGGCAACAGAACAAGATAGGAGCAAGAGCACAAATAGAGGGGAGAAGTTCTGAGTTGTAATGTAATGAAGATGAAGAAACTCCTGATTGACAAGCACATTTTGTCAGAAGTAAGGGGGCTACCCCAGTTGGAACTGCCTGGGTTCCAGCTGGAAATTCTTTATTCCTTCCCAACCCCAGTTGCTTATAAAACAAGGAGGGAGACAGATAGCAGTGTAAGGATGTCACAGCCACTGTGGCTCTGTGTTCCTAAATCAGCAGCAGACTTTGCACTGTAGCCTGGGACCCTCTTATGTTGGATTGGGGAGGAGGGGAAAGGGTAAAAGAGGATTTCTTCTGTAGGTGATTACTCTGGTCCAGCCATTCTCGTGAATTATACTCGGGGTTAGCTTTTTATTTTCTTTTGCCATTTCTTCATGTAGTGCATCGGCTACAGAAATGTGAGGGTCCAAGCATGGGGGTTCCACTCTACTGTCTCTGATGAGAACCATTCAACATTCATTTAAAACCATTACTGAGTGACCTGATGCTGACAGCTTAGTCAATAATGCAATAGAAATAGGGAGAGGGGATAGTTTATTGTCTTTACAAGAGAAGGTACAAAGAGATTTTTTTCTGTACCTCTTAAGTATTTTGGCAGGAAGGGTGCCTCATTGCAAAATTTGCCAAATAGCTCGGGTTGATCTCCATAATTTTGCACATGGTGATGTCTATAAATATTACGTCACATGTTGAATAAGAGACTAATGTCCAACAGCCTAAGAGGTCATCCAGCCAGTGGAAAATAGAATCACAGACCCTTAGAGCTGAAGTGGACCTCCTAGATGAGTCTGGCCTTTCATTTTACAGAGGAACAAATTAAGCCCAAAGTCCCATCCCTAGCCAAAATGGCAGGTGTAAATCATCACATCCAAAGGCACTTACAGGTGTTTTCAACTTAGCCCCAACCTACCTTTCTAGCCTTAGTATTAGTCTCTTCATATATTCCACAGTCCAGGAAAACTTGCTATTTTTCATATATGATGCTCCTTCTTCTATCTCCATGACTTTGCACAGGCTCTCCCCCATGCCTGGAATTATCCCAAGCTCCCTTTTCTCTGCCTCCTATCATCCCTACTTTCCTTCAAAATTCAGCTCAAATTTACCATCTAAATGCCTTCCTTTATTTCTCCCATCTGCTAGTGCCTTCCTACCCCCTACAAAGACCTATTTTGTATTTCTCTTTTATATATTTTGTTTCCACTTATATATGAATATGTGTTCCTCCCAAATAGAATGCCGCCCTCAAGAGGGCAGGTAATGTTTCATTTTTGTCTTTGACTAGTCCCTACTGCCTAGCCTTAGCATAAGTTGACCTTAATAAATGTTTGCCAATCATATTGACTGAACCATTTGTAGTGTGAAAATGTTAGAGTAACAGTTAAGCCAAGCTACAGTCTTGAAATCAATGACCCATTTCCACCTGCTGTGGATTTCTTGGTTTCCACAGAACACTGCACATCAGCAGTCCCTCAGGCTGTTACAGGATTAACTGACCCATACCTATAATATAAACACAGTAATATAATGGAGAACACAAGGGCTGGCGAATGTTAAGTATAAGCTTCTTACAGAGAGATGTTCTCAGGTATTTTTAAGGAGTGTCAAAACAGAGCTGATGACTGTTCCTGCTAATTGGACTGTGACCACAAGAAGCATTGTTGTATATTTTTCACATCTGTACCTTGTGCAATTCAATTGAGACACAGCTGACTCTGTCTTGGGTACATGGGACACCAAAGGTACACCAAGGGAAGGAGATGCCTCTATCATCTCCAGCTTCCCTAATTTCAAAAGCCAAGCTGTAGTGACCCCCACACACAATTCAGTCTGGCATTTAAAGCCCTCCAAAATCTAGTACCCAGACAACCTTTCCAGACTTACTACATATGACTCCCCTTCACACACTCTTCACACACTTACAGATTCTACAGAATGTCAGAGAGGAAAAGACCTCAACGATAAAGTACAATCCCTCCACTTTATTGAGATCTAGAGAGAAGTAATTTGACCATCAGTCAACCAGATTGTGAGTCAGAATCTGAACCTGGAATCATATTCAAGGATAGAAGCTGCAGCCCTCTTAGAGATATTCAGGCTGTGAAGTGCTTTTGCTTAAGTCAACCTGTCCTGACTGTCAGGCAGAATTTCACGTAGATTGATTCCCCTCAAATCCCTATCAGAACAATTAGCTAATTATTCTGAAGGTAAATGACAGGATACCTGTTTAGGGCTGTGCAGATATAAGAATAAAAACAACTACTTACATTGTTGAGGCAGCTAGATGGTACAATGGATAGAGCACTGGGCTTGGAATCAGGAAGACCTAAGTTTAGAGTCTGCTGCAGACATTCACCTACTAGCTGTGTGACCCTGGGCAAGTCACTTAACTCTGCTTCATTTCCTTATCTATAAAATGAGCTGAAGAAGGAAATGACAAACCACTCTAGTACCTCTGCCAAGAAAACCCCAAATGGGGTCACAAAGAGTTGGACACAACTGAACAATAACAATTTACATTGTAGTCATTACACTTCATCTTACTGAGATAAAGTGGTTTGCTTATACTAGCCATTTAATACTTACAAAATATTATCCCCATTTTATAGATGAAGAGACATATACTGAGGAACAAATTGATGTGCTCATGGAAACAACCACTACATAAATGAAATCAAGAATTGAACCCTAAGAGACTTGGGTTACAGTTAGTTTAGCAAAGTAAAATAGATAAAAATCTCTACCTAAAATCAAGAAATTAGGTCTGATTCATGACACTTAATAAATGGGCAAATCACTTCATCTTGCTGAGCCTCGGTTTCCTCATCTGTAAAATGGCCTGCATCATACTTGTCCTATCTCAAATAGTTGTTGTGAGGAAGGTATATTATGAAATGCTATCAAAACATGAGTGGCTGATTGCCCATGTCCCATCTCTGCCACTAATCAGTTAGGTGACATTAGGTAAATCCCTAAAGCAGACGAAGTCCAAACCTTTCTTTCCCAAAATATATGGCACCATTATGAATATCATTATTTGCCTTCCTGAAAAAGCTTGAATTAAGGTGGGGTAAAACAGTATAGTCAGAAAGATTTGAAAATTGAAGGGATGTCCATCAACTGGGGAATGACTGAACAAGTTGATAGAATACTATTGTGCTATAAGAAATGACAAGCAGGATGATTTCAGAAAAACCTGGGAAGTCCTATATGAACTGATACAAAATGAAATGAGCAGAACCAGGAGAACATTGTACACAGTACCAGCAATATTGTACAATATTGTACAATGATCAACAGACTTAGCTATTCTGATCAACACAATAATTCAAGACAATTCCAAAAGACCCTTGAAAAATTCTATCCACCTCCAGAGAGAGAACTAATGAACTCTGAGGGTAAATTGAAGCCTACTTTGCTACCATCTTTACGTTTCTTATCTTTTTAATTTTTTTGGCAACATGACTAATATGGAAATATGTTCTGCATTACTTTACATGTATGACTGATTTATTGCTTGTCTTCTCAAGATGGGGGGAAGGTGGGAGGGAAGAAGAGAATTTGAAAACCAAAAAAAATTTAAATGTTAAAAATAAATGAACAAACAAATAAATAGATCAGAAAAACAGTGTAGCCAGGCTCACATCTCACGCTCAGCCCTCTCACCCTCCCACCCAGCTGGAAGCTGATTCCTTTGCTCTCATCATTTGTTGGAGTAGAAAATTCTTCCTCATAGAGGAGGTAGCACTTCCATATAAAGTACTGTGGTAAGAGAACCTAAATGTTTGCTCTTTTCCTGGCTGATACCATTGCCTAGGCTTGAAGAGCCCTAGTATGGGAATCATTTAGGTAAGCTTTAAGTACATGTGTAAAATTTACACATGCGTACACACATACACACACACACACACACACACACATACTTTTTACTTTAACTTAATTTGTTGTTCAGTCATTTCAATTTTGTCCAACTCATCATGACCCTATTTGGGGCTGTCTTGGCAAAGATACTGGAGTGGTTTGCCATTTCCTCCTCCAGCTCATTTTACAGATGAGGAAACTAAGGCAAACACAGTTAAGTGACTTTCCCAAGGTCACACAGCTAGTAACTGTCTGAGGCCAGATTTGAACTCAGAAAGATGAGCTTTGCTAACTCCAGGTCCAGCACTGTATCCACTGCACCAGTTCACTGTCCCCTGACCTTAATTATAGAACATCTGAATTATAGATCTCATGCACCATACAATCAGTCATTCAGTCAATAAGCAATTTTATTATGTGGTGCTTTAAGGTTTACAAAGCTCTTTAGATATGTTAGAGCATCACAACAACCCTGTGAGGTAGGTGCTATTATTATCCCATTATACAAATGAGGACACTGAGACTGAGAGCCATGAATATTGAGTATCCAAAGTAGGATCTGAATTCAGCTCTTCCTGATTCCAATCACAGCATTTTTCTATATGACAATCTAACTGCTACATGTCTCATGTGTGCAAAGTACTAAGGAGACAAAGAAAGGCAAAAACTTTGTCTTTGACCTCAAGGACTTCCCTTTCTATTGGGAACACACAAATAACTTAGTACATACACGACATATACAGAATAGGTAGAAGGAAATCTGAGAGAGGAAAGCAGTAGAAGCTGGGGGGACCAGGAATGACTTCCTGCAGAACAGAGAATTTGAACTGAGCCTTGATGGATAAGAGTAGCATTCACAATGACCGTATGTATATATTTTTTTAAAGCAATTGGGGTTAAGTAACTTGCTCAAGGTTACACGGCTAGTCATTATTTATGCGTGGGTGCTCATTTTCTGAGGCCGGATCTGATCTCGGGTCATCCCAACTCCGAGGCCGGCGCTCTTACTCACTGCGCCGCCTAGCCGCCCCTTTTAGGGCAATTGGGGTTAAGTAACTTGCCCAAGGTTACACGGCTAGGTTTTTTGTTTGTGTGGATTAAGTGTCGGAGGCCGCTCTGAACTCAGGTCCTTCTGACTCCAGGGCTAGCGCTCTATTCACTGCGCCACCTAGCCACCCTGATAGTATGTATATTTTAAAGTATCCAAAGTGTTTTTACACAACAATCTGATGGTATAAATACTGTCACCCCCAATTATACGGGGAAGAAAACTAAGGCTAAAAGATGTGGTAATTTGCCTAGTTTCAAAAACTTAGTATCTGAACCTGAAATTCTAGCCCAATTCCAGCCTGATGCCAAATGCAAAGCTCTTTCTGCTATACTATGTTATCACCAAGAATCTTAAAATCCTAGAATTACTCAGCTGGAAAAGACCTCAGAGATCAACTAATCTAAACGTTCATCTTTTAGATGAGGACACTAAGGCTCAGAAAGGAAAAGCATCCTGGCCAAGGACACACAGCCAATAAGCAGCAGAATCAGGGCGTAAAAATGATTTTTCCTGCCTCCTAAAGAAGCCACTAAGCTACAGCCTATTGCTGTTGGTGGCAGAGAACATCTCGTAACCCTCTCTAATCCAAGGAAAATTTGGGGTCAGAGGACCTGGGTACGAATTCTGCCTCAGACATTTACTACCTCTCCAATTTTAGGCAAGTCATCAAACCTCTGAGGCCTCAGTTCCCCTGACTGTAAAATGAGGGTTTAGATTAGACAGTCTCCAACATCCCTTCTGGCTCTAAACCTAGGACCCTATGATAAACTTATCAAGTAATTTTGTAAGCCATAAGTTTCTTGGTGTGTCCAATCCCCCTAATAAACTAGGGACTCTCAGGGATCAGGGAATGTGCCCAATTTTCATCTCCCTTCCACACTTGACCTCCTCTCCCCTCACAGGAGGAGTTTCCACAATAAAATTCAAATAGGCAGTTGCTACTGTATCTCTGTATAATTGATCCATATAGGACACATAAAAAAGTACCATGGTATAGCAGAAAAAGCACTGAATTTCCAGTGATAGGGCCTGACTTTAAAGCCTAGCTCGGCTATTTGCCACCTGGGTGATGTGGACAAGAGCAATAGGTCTAAGACTTGGAGGATCTGGGTTTGCATCCTAGGTCTTCTACCTGTAACCTCTTTAGCTTGGTCTTAACCTGCCAGTGCTTCTGTTTTCTCTTCTGTAAAATGAAAGAGTTGGGCTACTAATCCATCTCTAAAGTCTCGTATTTCTAAAGCCTGTGACTTTCAATTTTTATACAGGCAACTTAAGTCTGCTATCTGGCTTCAGATGAAAGTATACAAGATAACATATATTGACCATATTTAAGAAAGCAGGAGAAAAGTAGTGATTTTGATATGAATAAGTTCTGCGTGGCAGATTTTTGATGGGGAACCCAAATGATACCCATCAATTCACATTTCTGCTGTGCTTTTAAGGATAGGAAGCACTCTATTCATAACAGCCTTTGGGAGGCAGCTAGCACAATTATTACTTCTCCCTTTCTACAGATGAGAAAACTTAGAAACTTTTTTACAGAAGAAACTTAAGAGTTAGTAATTTTTCCACAATCACACAAGTAGTGGTGTAGGCAGGACTGGAATGAATCCAGCCAAATCCAGAGCTCTTTTAACTACAGTGTGGGAAATATCTGCATTGAATATACTAATCCCATCATTGCCAAAAGGTCTACTTTACTCTGGATATACCTAAAAGACAAGTCTGTGACGTATACAGTGGAAAGCTCGGTAACCATAAGCATCATTCTGAAATCCCTAAAGGATCATAAGATTTAAAGTTAGGAGTTACCTTATGGATGGTCTCATCCACTCCAATCCTTTCAATTTGCAGATGAGGAAACTGAGGTCCATTGTGGTCAAATGCCTTGCTCATGTAGTAGAGGTACTGCTACTAGTACTGCCCACTAATAAAGTACTTCCAATTTAATTCTCCTGAGTCCAAGGCTCTTTGAAAACATTGTTTCCTCATCTATAATCTAGGTGACACAATGGGTAGAGTACTGGATTTGGAGTTAGAAAGCCCTGAATTCGAATCCCTCCTCAGACATTTGCTAGCTGTGTGACTCTTAGAAAGTTATGTAATCTCTCTCTGCCCCAATTTGTGAAATGGGATGATAACAACACCTCCCTCCCAGGACTATTGGGAGAATGGACTGAGATAAACTCTATAAAGTGTTGTGCAAGCCTTAAGGTGCTATATAAATTTAGATATTATTATTTTCATTAATATTTGCATTCCCTACCTCCCTGGCGCATTGTAAGGATCATCGTAAATAAGGGATATGAAAATGTAACAAAATATTGGATAAATATGAGTTGCTGATATAGAAGAGAGAAAGGAGAGTTTCAGATGTATAAACAGGAGCATCCCTTAGGAAATTAAGCAGTACTATGGCTCTCAGAAGGAAATGGTGATGTCCCAAGGCCAGGCTGAGTGTTGTGTATCCAGATTTCCACTCATTAGCATTTGTTGCCTTAACAATTGCTGTCAACATGTCCCCTGGGAAGGAATCACAGAGTCAAACCTAAATTTAGAAACCCTGTAAGTGACAAACATTCCAATGTATTCAGGAAACTATTTATGGAAAGTGAATCTGCATTAGAGTTTTTTAGCCCAAAGGCAAAAGATCCCTCCCAACACCCAAATAGAGAACAAAACAGGCAGAAAATTTGTCAGAGACTATAAAATTTCAAAATGCAATATTCATGACATGCAAACTGCCAGTTATTAGCTGCCCACTGCTTATATTAGCCTTATATTATATAGTAGAATCATGGACTCTGCCAGAGTCCCAAGCGGCTAAAAACTTAAGAATTTCGGAAAAATTATGCTTTAAAAATAAATAAATAAAATGAACTTTAAAACATTTCATTACCAGGTAATCATAGCTATCTCTTCTGGGGTCCAAGTCATAGTTTGAAAGAAGAAATACACACATATGTACACGAACAACAAAATCACTATTAAGTTCATTAAAATACAGCATCTCATAGTGTTTGGATAACTACCAACTGAACCGTTTGTGAATCACCAATATTTACTAAGACCCATTGTGAAAAAGAAGGCTGTGTAAGCACTTGGGAAGCCAAAATGGAAACAGGAGAGCAATTCTATCCCTCAGGGCATTTGAGGAGTTTATAGTCTAACTATGAAGTTGACAGTGACCTCAGAACCAAGGCTAAGCAAAACCTCTAGAGGGAGGCCCATAGAGAAATCTACTATCTTGATGAGCAAAGCTTTTCATAGGCAAACACTTTCTTTGCACAGATGCACTGTCACAGAACCCCAACATCTTCAAATTGGCAGGGACCTCCGAAGTTAGCTAGTCCACTACCCACCTGACCTCTATCAACCTTCCCAGTAAATGATCATTCTGTATCCCCTTAAAGACCTTCAGGAAGGGAATCCACTATCTCTTAAGCTGGACCATTCAATTTTGGGACATCTCTAATAGAGTTATTTGATACCTAATGGTACCTAAGTCCCCTTTGTTTGGGAAAAATAATTCAGACCAACAAAGTGACTTGGATTCCAGAATCCAAGCATCAGGTATGAAAGGAAACTATAATTATGGGAAAGCCTATCTGGAGTCAAAAGTCAAACACTAGTTTTGTTATTTTGGTGCTTCTGTGTTGGTGAATAAGTCATTTCACTGCACTGGGTCTCAGTTTCCTAATCTGTAAAATTAAAGGATTGTGAACTTAAGGATCTCTACGTTTCCTTAAAACTCTAAATCCTATAAACCTATTTTACTGGCATATCCAGCAAAATGTTGTTCTTGACCAGTAGCTTGCAAGATCTCACATAGAATCTCACCTCCTACACCATCTGGTTCAACCAACAGTTGCCCTAAAATCCTTCCATGACATGACCAGGTAGTGGTCCTCTAGCCTTCATATGACAACCTTAGATAAGGAAAGAATTCACTGCTAGCCAAGGCAGCCTGTTCAAATTTGGAAGCCTCCAATTTAGGTTGTTTTCCCTTAAATCAAGCTGAAATCTGCTTCTCTGCTATTTCCATTCAGTGCTCCTAGTTCTACCACATGAGGACCAACGGAACAGGTCAAATCTCTCTTGCAGATACTTGAAAAGAACTATATTACCAATTGGTCTCCTCTTTTTTAGGATCCAGAGTCCTAATTCATTGAACTGAGCCAAGTATGAGTTAGATCTGGGGTTAAAGTACAGTGTTCTTTGAAGTACAAAAGACACAATGTGGTTTTCACCTGCAGAATGGAAGGAACACTGAGGATACTTAGCCTAGAAAAAAAAAGACTTGAGGAAGGCACCCAGAGGGGTGCCTTAAAGTCTCTTACTGGCTATATATGGGAAAAGGATTAAATATGTGCTTGGTGCTGAAGGACAGGACTGAAGTTTCAGGGAGGGAAACTAGCTCACAGTACAAGGATCACCTTGATCATGAGGTCATGAGTTTTAACTAGAAAGAACCTTGGAGATCACTAAGTTCAATCCCTTCTTTTTATAGGTAAACTACAATTCAGAGGTTGAGTGACTTGATGCCCAGAATCCAACAAACTAGTCAATGTCAGAACCAGAATTCGAACCCAGGTTTCTCCTGACTGAATCCAGTTGACTTTTTACTGTATCAGTTTTCTTTTCTAGATTTCTTTTCTTTTCTTTTACTTTTACCAGTACGTCTTTTCTAATAATTAGATCTGTTAAAAAATAGAAAGTTCTGGGGGGAGGGGGAAAAGGTGACTCAAGGGAGATTGGAGAGAGGTCCCTGTCACAGGAGTTCTTCAGGTGAGCTGATGACTGGTGAGCAGTGCTGGAGACAAGATCCATGCTCTGCATGGGAGTTAGACTAAATAAGCTCTTTAGTCCTTTCCAGATCAGAAATTCTAGGAGTCTGTGAATATGGGAGAGAAAATTTGCCTTGGAGCTTGCTATAGCTGGTCACCTTGTTCCTTCACATGAAGGGGAGTTTGCTGAGCTGAGTCTAAGGTAATATCAACTTGTAAAACATAACACTGAAGCCTTCTATCATGAGGCCCGATATTATGTCATTGTACTGTGTAGGAGTTGGGGAAGGGAGGAGGCATTTCCTATGCAGTCTCACAAAAGAGCAGGACTTTTAAATGTGAGTGAAGTCCATAGAAATAAAATTTTAAATGGATCACAAATAAAAGTACACTTCAAGGGGGAAAGGGAGGACTCCACACCTTTCAGAGTATATGAAACCAGGTTAGATAGTTTACATATATGTCAAGAAAAGGTTTTAATTTCCTGTAATAATCTCTCCTCCTCCCTGTTTTAGCTGACGATGCAAAAAAAAAAAATGTTTCTCAGTGCCTGGAAACACAGTGTTGCATACAGATGGAGTTTCCTTTTAAGACTTTTCAGCATTCAAATGCCTGGAATCATCCTTCCATTTCTAAGGACTGTTCTGTTCTGTCTGACCACACAATCTTGCCCCTATTGGAGTAAGAAATTTCTCAGCAGTTCCTGCCATCTGGAAAACCCTTTTAGTATCTCTGCCTACTGATCCTGCATTCTCTTCCAAATCTCAGCAGAAAACAGATTGTTGGGTTTTGGGTTGTTGTTTTTTTTTAGAGGGGGGTCATGTTATTTTTGTCTACACATATTTCTCAACTGCCCCTCCAGCTACTGCCTCTTTGACTTTGGCCAAGGCACAACCCCTCTCTGAGCCTCAGTTTCCCTCCTCTGTAAAGTGAGGGGTAGGGCAAGGTGGACTAGATGATGATCTCAAGTCCCTTTAACCCCTATTTATGACCCTATGGTTCCAAACATAATTGCTTGGCTTTCCTAGGATTTAGAGTTAAAAGGGACCTAGGAGATCACCTTGTTCAACCTCCTCATTTTACAGAGAAGGAAACTGAGGCACAAAGTGACATGTGTAATTCACAGGAAAGCAGCTACAACAAATAAAAATAGCCCACAATTCTAGTCCTACTTGGCAAGTTCTCTAGATCTCTCGATTGCCCAAGCACTTCGGAAGTATGGCCTGGAGTGACTAAAAAAAATCATTCGCCCAGCCCTCTCTGGTTCCAATTCGGACATAAGAGCAAATGCAGCTGAAATCTTGGCAGTCTCCAATACTCTCCTAGAGCAAAATACTTCTCTTCAGTCACCAACCAAAATTAACACCTCTCCCAACCACTCCCCATTCTTCCATCCCTCCTCTCCTACCCCTCCCCCCTTCCTCTTACACACACCTCCATCTGAGCCACTTGGACCAGATGAGGACACCACCAGAAACCTTTCAGTGTTACTAGGAGTTCCAAGAGGATTGACACGGTCCATATAGGCGCGGCCTCCCCGCCTTCCCACCCGCCCCTTCTCCAACCCGGACAGAATTCTCAGGGACAACAGCCCAGCCCCAAGTAGTCGGGAATAGCCTTCACTATCACTGCGCTCGGTTTGCTGCTCCTTACCTTCGGAGACTTCAAACTCGGCTGTCCCATTGAGCTGATACAAGCACCAGTCAACTTCCTCTTCGCCTGGGGGGCCGCCAACTAGCAAACAGCGAAGGGAGAGCTCAGTCAGTAACTTTAGACCCCGGGCAGGAGCTAGGAGCCCGCGCCTCTGGCCCCCAGCTGCGGGAGGCTGGCAGGCCGGCTGGGAGGGCTCGAGGGAAGGGTGGGATGGGGAGCATCAGCTAGGAAGAGGGGGTGGGGTAGGGGCGGGGAAGACAAGGCAAAAAGAGAAGAAGAGGCAAAAAAAAAAAAAAAAAAAAAAAGCAGCAGCAGCTAACCCGGCTTCTGTGACATGGAGTCTGACGGAGACTCCTGGCAGGAGGGCTGGCCAAGAAGGAGTGCGCTCCGAGGTTGTTTCGGTGTCAGTGCCAAGGGCTCCCTGGGGTGGGCGCGCAGGGCTCCAGGCGCTGCTCCTGCTCCCCCTTCTGCTGCCAGCCCTCCTCCTCCTCCTGGCAGCCCTCACCCTCCTCCTTCACCTCCTCCCGGCTTTGGCCCTCTCCTTCCTCCTCCTAGCTTTCCCCCTCTCCTCCGCGTCCTCCGCCCTCCTCTCCTCCCGGCAGAGCTGGGTGGTACAGGCGGGCAGCGCAGACCTAAGCAGCTGCCCGGGGGAGGAAGCGGAGGAGGGCGGGGAAGGCTGGAGGCAGGGAAGGCGGCTCCACTCCAGCTCGGGCTCCGCCCGAAGGGCGGGGAGGGAGCCTGGGCGCCTGCCTGGGGTCTCCAAGGTTCGGCTCGCTCTCCCTCTTAGCTCCGGCGAAGCCCCAACAGGTGGATGGATACCTGTACCGGTGCGGAGCTCGGAAGAGTCTGGGGGTGGGGGAGAAGAGTGGAGGAAGCGACCCATCTATTACCTCTCTCCTAGAGAGAAATAAAACCAGACTCCCCAAAAGACCATCATTCTGCTGCCGCCGTCCCCCATCCCTTCTCCTGCCAACCGGAGTGTGGGGAAGGAGTGACAAGTAGCCGAAAGCTAGCAGGGTATCTTAGAGTCAGGAAGCAAAGGTAGGTAGGAGAACAAACACTGGCTTTAAAGTCAGAGGACCTAGGGTTCGAATCCCCTTCTTGGGGAGTCAGGCTGTTCCTCGATAAATCGAGGTTAACTTTTCCAGCTCTCAAGTCCCGTGAGAACCCTTTTCCTCCTTCCTTGTGTGTTGGGACGGGAGAAGTTCCGGGGAGATTGCTTAGTGTTAAACCATCTCCTCCACCTGCTTGGCAACTTCCACAGAAAAGGTACCCTAGGCCCCTCTGGCCCATGTGTTTGTTTTGATGAGTGACTTCTCTGGCCCCCTTTCCTGGGGAAAACCAAACCAAGGGATCTTTCTTCTGGCCTCCGGGTATGTGAGATGGAAGGATATTACCCCCCCATCTGCTACCTAATGCTTTTTAATAAAGGGCCCCTTCTCCCCTCTCTCTCTGACTCAGCGTGTAGGGCTGGCTCACGGAGTTCTGGGGGCAGAGAGAGGGGGCAGACGGGATAGGAATGTCAGGAATGATCTCGGGGTAGGAGAATTTGTTTCATACCCATGTTGGGCTGCTTGCTGAGGAAAGCAGGTATGGTGCACACCAAGCTTTTCCGAAAAACCTGGAAGAGGGTCAGGCATTGGAAGGAAAGAGAGACCAAGAATCAAAAGGAAGAGGAACCATAATGGTTTCGGGGAGAAAAAAGGGAAAGGCCCTTGGCCAGATTTGTTTATTAGGACCGTGGAATTTTGAGGTGGAAGGTATCACCAAGTCCAAACATTTTGAGATAAGGAAACTGAGATTGAGAAGTCAAACCAAATCCAAAGTCAAAGTCAAACCAAATCCAAAGTCAAACATGCTGCAAACTCCAGAACTAGGATCCAAGCCCAGTTTCCCCTACGCCTATCTCCAGGGCTATCTCCTTTATCTTAAGACTATATGGTGACTAAGCTGGGGAAAGCATGAACTGTAAGGCTGGCCTTAGACTTGGTATCCTGAGTACTAGAAATGGCTTCCTGCCCCCTGAAAAAACATCCTCACCACTGCCTCCTAGATGACTGAAACTCCACCAGACTTATTATTCCATCAGAATTTTTTTTCTCTGAAATGAAGTTGAGCATTTGTCCCCTTTTAAGATGTAAATGTCTTTGAGAAGTAAGTCAGTGATATCATCGTCACCTCAGTGAAAATTAGCTTCTCAGAGTCTTTCCAAGGAGACCTCATATCTGAAGCCCTTGAAAGTTTAGAAAACACCTTCATTACAGCCCTGGGAAGTAGGGAGGTGGAGGGGGGAGGGGGGAAGTAGGTAGGTAGATATTATTGTCCCAATTTTCTAGTTGACAAAACTGAGGCCAGAGGTTGAGTGGCTTGTATAGTGTCACAGAGCTACATAGCAACCTCAAGTTCAGACCTTCTTTGGATTCTAAGAATAAGGTTTTCCCATTATGTCCCTTTGCCCCCAAGCTATACCTCACTCAGGCTAGCAGTAGGTTTTGATTGGGGGAAGGTGAAGAGAGCAGACAGTAAGAAGTGTAAAGGTGCCTGAGAGAAGAGGGTGAAGAAACAAAGCACTAAGGATCTAATGAGATAATGTATTAAAGCCAACTATTATGAATTTCTATATTTATTACTTTTTGTTTTCCCAGGGCAGACTCTGTTGGAGCCATTTCTTCAAACAGACAAAGGACCTTGGCACTACCTTCTCAAGACAGTCCAGGAGTAAAGATGGAGGGAAATATTTCCTCTACAGAATTGACAATATCTTGTTTTTCGTCAGTCAACAACTTAGTTTGAAAATAGGAAGAGGATGGATGTCAGCATAAGCAACTTGGCAGTTTGGGCATTAAAGACTTGGATCACAGTAGCAATTGGGTTTCCTCCACTCTATTGAAGTGGTTTCTCAAAATTGCCTCCTAATCAACAACTCCAAGGTTCTACTGGATCCCAGGCCTCTTACTGCTTTACCCCTCTTCTGTTTCTATCTCCCCCACCTACTACCAGTGCCTTCCCTTCTAGAGCAATCTTCCATCTACTTGGTATTTATTTGTCTCCTTCATTAGAATATAAGTTTCTTGAAGGTAGGGACTATTTTTGCCTTTTCTTTGTATCACTGACACTTAGCATATGTTTATTATGTGCACATAATAAACTATTAAAAATGCTAGTTTGTTGGTTGACAGATTTTTCTGACATTCTACTCCCCCTTCCTTGAAATTCTTTACTCCCTTGGTTTTTGCTTTCCTGGTTCTCTCAACCTCTTTGGCCAACAGTCCCCCTTCCCACTCCCTAAAGGTAAATTCTTAATGATTCAGTCAACTTTCTCTCTTCCTCTTCCCCTCCAATCTATCCTACACATTGTTGCCAAAATAATAACAATCTTAACAGGCAACTCTCTGGTCTTCTCACTCTGACTCAAAATGACTTCCCACTTCCCATTTGTTAAAATGGTTTAAGAAGGGGCGGCTAGCTGGCCTCGGAGTTGGGATGACCCGAGATCGAATCCGGCCTCAGAAAATGAGCACCCACACATAAATAATGACTAGCCGTGTAACCTTGAGCAAGTTACTTAACCCCAATTGCTTACAAAAAAAAATGGTTTAAGAGTCTTTGGCCTGGTATTCAAAGCTTTCCCCCAACTATGTTCCAACCTCAAGCTTCCTTCTTCTTGACCTTATGCTCTAGTCAAACAGTGAGGTCCATTGTTCTCCCAAAACTTCCTAAGTTCTTCTTCTGCCCTCATGCCTTTGTAATTGTTGTTATTTTATTTACTAGATTGTAAAGGCAGCTTGGCATAGTAGCTAGCTACGTTTGGGACCTAGGAAAACCTGGATAAAAGTTCACCTCCCTTTATTTACAAGTACTTTGTGATTCTGGGAAGGCCTCAACCTTCTAGTCCCAAGCAACTCTCTAAGACCATGAATTGCTGATCTTAGATAGAGGGAGTTCACTATACAGATAATAATAATTAATCTGAGACTGGCTCAGAGTGAATGTAAATAGCAATTATTTCTCTTTTGGCCAGAAACCCTGAGGCTCTTCCTCTCCCAGATTGATTTTTTTTAACTAGGTAAGAAACCATTCTCTGCCTCCTTTCTTACCTATCCCTAATCACTGAATGGGCTTTACCCCAATCAAAATGAGACCTTTTAAAGGCCTTAACTTAAAAAGGGCTAACTCTAGTCATCCTAACTAGACCCAGAAGGCTCCAGATGAGAAAGTGAGGCTGGTGACTTTACACAGCCCTCCCTCACTTAAATCCTATTCACCTGTATGTCACGGTATCACCACTCTGATGTCAAGGTCCTTTTCAAGAAGGAAGGACAAAACAATAACAATTAACAAAAACAATAGCAACTACCTTTTATATAGTGCCTACTATGTGCCAGGTACCATTTATGCTATCTTATTTGATCCTCAAACTACCCTGGAAAGTAAGCACTATTATTATTCCCATGTTACAGATAAGGAAACCAAGGCAGACAGAGGTCAGATGTCTTGCCCAAAGTCACACAGCTAGTGTCAGAAGCCAGATTTGAGTTCACATCTTCCTGACTCCAGGCCCTCTGTTCTATCCACTGTACCACCCAGATCCCTCTAATAGATACAATCACTGGTTTCAAGACAATGGAAAAAAACTAGATTGTATATTCAGAAAATGTATCTTATTTATCTTTCCATCCCCCAGATAGCATGGTAACTGGGTCTTTGTTCATCAAGGCTGCTTTGAGTGAATGAATTTGTAAGCAGCCTAGTGTAGTGGAAAGATTGCTGGGTGTAGAAACAATGGTGTTGAGTTCATGTCCTAACTCTTACTGACACTGTTTGACATTGGCCAAATTATATCATTTCTTTGGGCCTCAGTTTCCTCATCTGTAAAGTAGGGAAAATAATATGTGTACTCTTTACCACGAAGAACTGTTGTGAGGGGAGCATTTTGTCAACTTTAAGGTGATCTAGAAATGGGATTTATTACTAATAATCCTACTTTCCAAAAAAAGTCTCCTTAAATTTTCAATGCAGTAGAAGGTTAGCATAGAAAGGGGAGGGAGGGAGCAGAGGGAGCCTAGAGGTGTAAAGTGAGTAGAATTCCTGAACTGTTTGAGCTAGGCAGGAAAGAAAGAAAACACTGTGGATATTTTCTACCCTAATGGGAAAGAGAAGAGGAATAAAAGCTAGGACTTAGGGGTTAAAGCTTTTAATGGGGCCAAGGCTTTTTGAGGGAAAAGACAACTGAGTGAGGTTGGTGGGAGGTAGGGGGGGAACTACAATAAAGAGAACTACATTTCTTGCCAGGACTATGTTTTGGCAGTCTCTCTACTAGGATACTATATTAGGTTTTTTTAGTGATGTTACTTAGGTTACTAGTACTGAGTGCTGTCAGAGGGAGACTCATTGCCAAATTGGCTTTTCTTCCAAATTAAATGCAACACTAATGTTCCCAATTTGAATAAAAATACAAGAAATGCCAAAGGGCTGGTGCTCAGAGACAAAAAGTCCTCATTTCAGAGTCTGTAGATTTTGTTTGCTGCCCCAGCTTCTGACTCTAACTTGGGATGCGCCCGGATAATGTACATCATATACTGTATGTGGGAGAATGTGTCCAATTCGTATCATTTTCGATTGGCCATTTCCCAGCTTAGCAGGTGGGGCTTGGTCTGCAGTGGTCAAGTCCCAGGGCCAAGGTCCTGCATTTAGGCTGTGTCTGTGACATCTGTCCTCCAGAAGGGATGCAGAACAGGAAAACAGGAATCCTTGTCACAGAAAAAAGTACTGGGCTAGCTGTGCAAGCACTGGCCTTGGATTCAGGAAGACTTGAGTTGAAATACGACCTCTACCACTTGTTAGGTGTGTGTTGATGGGCAAGTCACTCCATCTTAGCCTCAGGTTCCTCATCTGTAAAATGGGTATAAGAATAATAATAACAATACCCATACTACTTATGTCACAGGGTTGTTGTAAAGAATAAATGAGATAATATATGTAAATGGCTTTGTAAACTTTAAAGCACTATATAAAGCCTGTGTTTATTATTATTATTATAGTAATAATAATTAGAGCACCTTGCTTTTATTCTGGCACTAGCTCTTTGTATGAACTTGAGTAAGATACTTTGTCCCTCTGGGCTCAGTTTACAGAAGAAACTCTATAAAATGAGAGGACTGAACTTGATAATCTCCAAGATGCCCTTCATCTCTGATACTTTATGTTTTGAATCTAAGGTACAGATTCTTAACCTGGGAGCTAGGAACTTGTTTTATTTTTTTATTTTGCCACTTTATTTTTTTTCCAATTACACATAAAGATTGTTTTCAACATTCACCTATACAAGATTTTGACTGTTTTCTTAATATTATGAAAACCGTATTTCAGTATAATTGGTTTCCTTTGTAATCCTATGTATTTTATTTTAAGCATTTAAAAACATTCCGAGAAGGGGTCTGTAGATTTCACCAGACTGCCAAAAGGGTTCTAGGATATAAAAAAAAAAAAAGAGTAAGGACCCCTATTCTTAGATCTCTCCTAGTTCTAAAATTCCACATTCAAAGGTCCCTTCCAGCTCCAACATTCTATGTCCTAAGCTTTCTTATATATCTCCCATTCTGTTATATGTGGTATTTTCTGTATGTCAGTCAGCTCTACATTCTATGTTCTAAGTGAGGTCTCTTCTAGCTTTGATGTTCTATGACTTCAAGCTATTTTGATTGTTTGCCAAGAAAACTAATCTCTTGAGTTGTAAATTAATGTTTCCAAAGACAATTGCATCGAGGAGACACTGTAATCAGTCATAGACTGTAATTAGCCTTGGGCTGCCTCAGTGGAGTAGGCCAGGGAACATTTTGCTATTATGGGGGAGGTGCACCTTCAGCAGGCATTCTCAACCTTTTTTGTGACAACGACCCCCTGGCAGGTTGATGAAGTCTATGGACTACTCAGAATCATGTTTTGTAAATTCTTAAATTAAAATACACAGGATGACAAATGAAACCACTTTATAATAGTGAATATAGTTATCAAAATATTGTTTAAAAAAAAAGTTCATGCACCCCAGGTTAAGAACTTCTAAAGAAGGAAATTCTTGAAATGATCTATTCCAATAATAAAACAAAATATCCTTTGGGTAGTAGTTTCTAACTCCCTTGGTAACAAAGTTGACATAACAGATAGGTCCTTATTGTCCTTTGTTCTCAAAGAGGACCATGACATCTAAAGGTGATGTCATGTAAGTGAATTGTATTTAAGTGAAGAAGGACTGGGCAAAGTCACCAACCTCACTTTCTCCTCTGGAGCCATCTGGGTCCAGTGGCCAGATATAGATCAGGACAACTGGAGATGGCCCCTGATACAGTGGGAGACCTTGGCCTTTTTAAAAAGGTCTTCAACAGGGTCTCAGTTTTGGGTCCTTGTTAGGGCCTGGGAGGAACCCAGTGAGGAGATGTTGGGATGGCATGAACATAATGGATACCTAGAGTACAGAGAAGGCACTAGGTGGGTGTCATATAGTAGAAAGAGCCCTGGGCTTGGAGACATGGAATCTGAGTTCAAATCTGATACTAACTACATGACCTTGGTTAAATTCAGCCAGAATTATAAGTCAAGACAACTCTAGATTTTCCCAAAGATACAGAAACTTAAGAGTCCAGGGACATCATTTGTATTCTTTTTAGCAGGTAGGAAAACAAAACTTAGCACCTAGTTAGCAAGTTAAAATGGAAAGCTACCAGATGGTCTGCTTTCTTCCCAGGTGACCTGGCCCTATTCTGCTCCCTCTCTCTTTGTGGGCAAGCTTCACCTGGCCTACGCATTGGCGTCTCTCCACTGTGGTCTTCTTCTATCCTGTCTTCTCTTGTCCCCACCCCTTCCCACCCCTCCGCTTACCCCAAGTGTCAGAATGGCTCAAACTTTACTTCTGAGCTCCATTTTCCTCACCTATAAAATGAGAATGGTACTAATTATGCCACCTACCTCATGTGGAGGTTATGATGAAAGGACTTTATCCATGCCATAGAAATAGAAGTTATTATTATTCCAGTTGCTGAAGACTGCCCATCAACTTCAAACCCTGTCACCCTAGGAGGAGTAAAGAAGTAGGGGCTCTAAAAGCTGATGTAATCTTAGATTACTCCATCAGGAGCTTGCTAACTAGGGTCAACCCCACTGACAGCTTCTGGGAATGGGGAACGAGTAGGAGTCCCCTTCCCCACCCAGTGCTGCTGGTCCCCTTGTCTGCCATCTATGGCTTGTACCATTCTGTAACATCCATCAGTTAGTCTTATACTTGTGAGTGTAGGTCTAGCCTCAAAAAACATGATGAAAGCACTTCCATACCTTCCCAGCCTGAGGAATTCTTGTAGATACCTGTAAGTATTCCATAGAGTATTCTACCAAAGGCATTAGAAGTCATCTGTTGGTTCCTTTAATATTTTATGAATACTTGTGGTGGCATAGTGAGTGGAGTGCTGGACTTGGCAACAGGAAGACCTCTATTCAAATCTTGCCTCAGACATTTACTAGTTGGGTAACCCTAGGAAAGTCATTTGGTCTCAGACTCGGCTTGTTCATCTGTAAAGCTGGGAATGATAATAGTGCCTACCTCCCAGATTTGTGGAAAGAATCAAATGAGTTAACGCGCAGAGTGTACCAAAAGTCTTAGGGCAGTTGAAAGCTTCAAAGTTTTCAATGGCACTAAGACTTTTTGGAACACCATACTTGCAAAGAGCTTCACAAATCTTAAAGTTCTGTATAAATGTTAGCTATTATTGCTAGTAATCAGTTATTCTGGTTGTTAACATTCCATGGCAATCTTACTCCAAGACTAGCCCATGTTATACATATGTTTATGTGTATATGCATATGTATACACATATTATACACATGCACACATACATATATAATTATAATAGCTAATGTTAAATAGCTCTTATGTGCAAGGCACTGTGGTAAATGCTTTATAATTAATATTTCATTTGATGCTCACAACAACCCTGGGAGGTTGCTATTATTAACATATTGTTATTAATTATTAACTGTTAATTAATTGCTAATTTTATTAATAAATTACATTATTATCCTTATTTTATAGGTAAGGTAAATATAGGTCAGTGACTTGCCCAGTGTCAACAACCTAGTAAATGTCTGAGGTAGAATCTGAACTCAGATCATACATACACACATGTGTATATGTATATATACATATACAGATAAATGTGTCTTTAGTGTTATAGGGAACTAGGAAGAAAACTGTATTGCAACTCTTCATAGAGCACATAGGTTCGAATCTTGGCTCTATAATTTACTAGTTGTATGATTTGGGGCAAGTCATTTAATCTTTATAGATCTCATTTTCCTCATTTATAAAAATAAAAGAATTTGGGGCGGCTAAGTGGCGCAGTGAATAGAGCCGGCCCTGGAGTCAGAAGTACCTGAGTTCGGAGCCGGCCTCTGACACTTAATCCGCACAAACAAAAACCTAGCCGTGTAACCTTGGGCAAGTTACTTAACCCCAATTGCCCTAAAAGGGGCGGCTAGGTGGCGCAGTGAGTAAGAGTGCCGGCCTTGGAGTTGGGATGACCCGAGATCAGATCCGGCCTCAGAAAATGAGCACCCACGCATAAATAATGACTAGCCGTGTAACCTTGAGCAAGTTACTTAACCCCAATTGCTTTTAAAAAAAAATAAAATAAAAAATAAAAGAATTGAAATAAATGCCTTCTAAATTTCGTTGCATTTCTGGTGTTCTATTTCCTAAGGCCCTTTCCAGCTCTAGATCTTATGCCTTTGATGTCCCTTCTCATGGACAAATCATCCTCAGTAATGTGCTACAGTTCACTTTTGCAAACCATGTTCTTTTTATTGCCAGTCTTAAAAACAAAAAACAAAAACCAGATGAAAATAAAATTGCTAATCAAAAGATATTTTGAAAACCACCTGATGGAACAGTTTCTTAAATCCAAAAAAAACAACTCATTAGGACCAGGGAAATGAATGAAGGGGGAGAATGAATGCAAGTTGACAGGGAAGACTGAGCCAAGGAGAAGTCTGTTGTCTTTGCTATTGAATGCAGGGCTCAGCTTAGCACTGGTGATTAGGTGTCCTTCCAAGAATTTGTGGCAAGGAGTCAAGGTCACATGTCATCAGAAAGGGCCATCTGTGTAGCTGCCTCGGTAGTAGATGGTGGATACAGGAGATGGCAGTGTTTTAAGGGGAAGCTGTGGCATCTTTTACAGCACAAGTGACATTAAGCAGAAACATACAGCCCTATGCAGGTGGGATTCATTATAACTAGACGTGAAAAGCCAATATGGTATGTGTTTTAAGTCATTCAATCAGGGATGGCACTTTTGCAATTCATAGAAAGCAGGCGTAAGAAAGAGTGCTGGACTCAGGAATTAGGAGACCTGGGTTAATATTTCACCTCAGATTTTTGCTGTCATCATGACCCTGGGCAACTCACTTTAGTCTCCTCTTCTGTAGAATGGAGGTAATACTTGCAAAGCCTACTAATCAGGGTTATTGTGAGGAAAGTGCTCTCTAAATATGTTTAATGTGTAGTGTTTTTTTTAAAATCATCATTATCATCTAGTTCAGGAGTGGGGAACCTGCAGCCTCGAGGCCACATGTGGCCCTCTAGGTCCTCAAGTGCAGCCTTTCGACTGAGTCCAAGTTTTACAGAACAAATCCTTTATTAAGGGGTTCTGTTCTGTGCAGTTTGGATTCAGTCAAAGGACTGTACTTGAGAAC
The DNA here is from genome assembly GCA_011680675.1 of Gymnobelideus leadbeateri. Classification (NCBI taxonomy): domain Eukaryota; kingdom Metazoa; phylum Chordata; class Mammalia; order Diprotodontia; family Petauridae; genus Gymnobelideus; species Gymnobelideus leadbeateri. Next base: position 55,701 of record WOXC01000070.1, read on the forward strand.
CTAGAGGGAGGGCCACATGTGGCCTCGAGGCTGCAGGTTTCTGACCCTAATCTAGTTCATGTAGGTTTATCTCACTTTATGCAATTGTTGTAAATATTGTCGAACAATATTTGTATTGATTGTTTCTGATTGTCCCTACATACCTAATGTTTGAAAAGCTGCGTGATGTGGAAGAGTTCTGAACATGAAGACCTTCCTATGTCTGACACTAGCTGCACGATTGTGAACAAGTTACTTAACCTCTTGGTTAACCTTAGCGATCTAGCCTGTAAAACGCTTGTACTATCTGTTTCACATTCTGCTATTAGATAACAACACCTAGTTCTTTATCACATGACTGTTATGAGGATAAAATGAGTTAATGTATAGAAAAGCATTAGACAGCAAGGTATCAGAGAGGACAGAATACGGAGATGGAATCAAGAAGACCAGAATTTAAATCCTGCTTCAGACACTTATTAGGTGGGTGACCCTGGGTAAGTCATATGACCTCTCTACGTCTCAATTTCCCATTTGTAAAATGGAGATAATGATAGCATTTACCTCACAGAGTTGCGAAGATCAAGTAAGATCTTTTGTGCACTGCAAACCTTTGTGCACTATATAAATCCTAGCTATTGTTATTAAGTCTTTTATAAAAAGTATAAAAGCATAAGACAATGTATATATATATATATATATTATTCCTTTTGACTATCCTACATTATTATCCCCATTAGACAGATGAGGAGACTGAGGCCCAGAAAGGTAAAATGATTTAATGCCCAAGATCAACAGCTATTGTAAGTAGCAGAAGTGGGACTAATTAGGTTTTCTAACCTCCAGTTCAGTGTGTTCTGTTTCAAATTGTCAGGTTCTCCACAGAGCCCCTTCTGGGAATCTACATTCAATGAGTACCAAATTAAAATTCCTTTAACATAGCAATAAATGAAATTGGAAATAAGAAATCACAGCCCTGCCTATAGGATAAGGATGCCAATTTTGGGATGAGATGTTGCATTCTCAAGCACAAAACCAGAAACTTCTGAAGCCCTATAGCCTTCAAGACAGGGTGTATCCCCCAAAAGACCTAGGATCTGGATGGCCTATAGTGTCAACTTTTTCTCATAAGACTCAGTGCTTGATAGAGCCTTAGAGACTATCTAGTCCAACCCCCTTATTTTACAGGTGAGAAAACTGAAAGCAAGAGAGAAGATGGGGAAAGGTCAGAAGACCTAGGTTCAAATCCTCACTCAGCAACTTCAATTCAACAAGCATTTAATAAGTCCTTATTGTCAGTAAAGCACTGTTATGAAATAATAATAGCTAGCATCTATATAGCACTTCTAAGATTTGCAAAACACTGCTATAAGAAACAATGAGGGGCGGCTAGGTGGCGCAGTGAATAGAGCACCGGCCCTGGAATCAGAAGGACCTGAGTTCGGAGCCGGCCTCTGACACTTAATCCGCACAAACAAAAACCTAGCCATGTAACCTTGGGCAAGTTACTTAACCCCAATTGCCCTAAAGGGGCGGCTAGGTGGCGCAGTGAGTAAGAGCTTCGGCCTCGGAGTTTGGATGACCCGAGATCAGATCCGGCCTCAGAAAATGAGCACCCACACATAAATCAAATGACTAGCCGTGTAACCTTGAGCAAGTTACTTAACCCCAATTGCTTTAAAAAAAAAAAAAGAAACAATGAGAAGGATGGTTTCAGGAAAATCCAGAAAGGTTTATATGAACTGATGGAAAATGAAGGGAGCAGAACCAGATCATTGCATACAATAAAAGCAAGATTACAAAGACGATCCAACCGTGAAAGACTTAGCTACTCTGATTAAGACAATTCCAAAGGACCCCTGGCGAAAAATGATTATATACTTCCTGAGAGAGAACTCATGAACTCTGAATGCAGAATGCAGATTGAAGCACAGTTTTGTGTTGTTTTTCCTTTACTCTATTTCCTCATGTGCATGTGTTTTCTTCTGCAACATAGCTAATGTGGAAATGTTTTGCATGACTTCACACATACAGTATATAATCAATATCATATTGCCTTCTCAAGGGGCAGGTGGGAGGGAAAGAATTTGGAATTCTAAATTGTTAAAAATGAACTTTAAAAATTTTTATGTGTGATTGGGAAATATTTAGCAAAATAAACTTATATTTTTAAAAACGATTTGCAAAGGGCTTTATGAACATTATCTTATCTTCAGAATAGCCCTGGGAGGCAGGTGCTATAATCTTCCCCATTTTACAGATGAGGAAATTGAGGCTGCCTGAAGTTGTGACTTGCTCAGGATCCCACAGCTAGCGAGTATCTGAAGGTCTTCCTGATTCCAGGTTCAATACTCTGCCCACTGTATGGCACTGCTACCCCCCTCCCCCTTAGTTTCCTCACCTGTAAAACTGGAGAATTGGGCTAGCTAGCGGATTCTTAACTTGGGTGGGGTTCACAGATAGATTTCAGGGGCTTCCAGAACTTGGATGGGGGAGGGGAGGGGACTTGTAACTTTATTTTCACTAACTTTGGCTTCCTTTGTAATCCTGGGTGCAGAAAACTCGTCATTGCTAGAAGGGGCGCAGCAGCTTAACCGTGGAGAGCTGGACCTGGAGCCCGGAGACCCGGAGAGCCGGGCAGCCCTGCCAGCTATAGCGTAGATAAAGCCCGTGTTCCGCGCTCCTGCCGCGCAGACTCAGTTTCCTCCCTCGGGCCCCCAGTGCAGCCTTGGGAGCTGCACGGCGCGTGCCACGGGCTCTGGCTGCACGGTGAACTCTCCATGGTAGCGACGCCGCAGCTCTCGCCTGCTCCGATTGTCAAAGAAAGGCAGCTCCTCCTCCCCCAACTCCACAGTCCCCGGAAGACTATTAATTGTAATTATCTGCATGAGCAAATTATACACTGCATACACTATTAATTACACAATTAATGGACTCATCTTCTCTCCTGGGGGAGGGGGGGGCGCGCATGCGGTCTCCTCGGAGTGGCGAGTCCCCTCTGGCTCGCCGTAGCCGCGCCCCCTTGAGGGGAGGGGAGGAGTGAGGGGCGGGTACGGAAGTCCCGGAGCCCAGGATTCCCCTGGGCTAGGTCGGAGCTGGAGGTGTCCTGCACCGCCGGAATGAGGCTCCCGACCTGGCTGCCGCCCCTCTGGCTCCTGCCCCTATGGCTGCTGTTGCCACCGCGAGCAAGCGGCCTCCGAACCCGAGCGCCTGGCAGTCTAAGGGCCTTCGTGGTGCCCCACAGCCACATGGACGTGGGCTGGGTCTACACCGTCCAGGTAGGGAGAAGCGCGCCTCTGCGGGGGTTTGGAGGAGTGTTGAAGGCTGCGGGGGTTCAGACATCCCACGGCGGGACCTCCACTGTCCGAGGGGGCAACCAGATGTTGCAGGGAGGGCAGCTCTGTGTTGCAAAGGGACAAGCGAGTGTTGCAAGGGGGGCAGCTCGGTATTAGAAGGGGACAAGCAGATATTGCAGAGGGGGCAGCTCTTGGTTCCAAGGGGACAAGCAGGTGTTGCAGGGAGGTCCGCTTAGTGTTCCAAGATGACAGTCAGATGTTGCAAGAGAAGCAGCTCAGCGTTCCAAGAGAGGCAGTCCAACGCTCCAAAAGCAGACAGCTCCTCAGTGTTCCAAGGGGGCATCCTGATATTTCAAGGGGAGCAGATCTCATGTTCCAGCTGCCCTCATGGTCCCAGGCAAGCAGAATATGGTGCTCCCATGAACCTCAGACCTGGGGAACGCAGATGGCAGCGTTGCATTCTCCACAGTTCCCCCTCCCTTTGCCTGCATGAAGATTTCTGGAACCCACCCCACTTCCAGAACCATTCAGGATTGAAGTCCCTTCGAGGTCTTTTATTCTTGTCCAATTGGTAGTAAAAAGGGACCACTCCCCACTCCCCAAAGTCAAAATGAGAAATCAGAAAGTGGCCAGAATATACTCAGGCATTGGAGTGGAATGGACCGAGCCCTGGAATTCAGGACTCAGTTACACCACTTCTGAACTGTATGACCTTGGACCATTCTCTTCTCTCCAAGTCTCATTTTCCATCTATGTAAAGTAAAGGGGGTTAGGACTAGATTATCTCTGAGGCTTCTTATAGCTCTGAAAGGAGATGGTTGTAGAATTTCCTGTTCGTGAAACAGGATATATCCCAGCTGGCAGTTTGGGTTAGGCTATTGTGGGGACTCAAAATGATCGCTTAAGTTCAAAAGTCCCTGAAGGGCCATAAATAGAGTGAATTTTCCAAAGTTGAACTAACGCACATTCAAAAGTGACTTGGTGGGAGTTAAGGGGTTGGCCCAAACTTGGCTGCAGGTGACCCTGTTGGCTTTCAGGAAGTCCTAGGCGGATGTTCATGCTTAGCATCTTTGTCTGGAATCACTTGAAAGATTTCTGGTGCTTTCAGATTTGTCAGGAAGGCCTGAAGAGTCCCATAGAATCAGCCCTAGAGTTGGAAGGTCATCCAGTCCAAGACCTTTGATGGACAGATGAGAAAAACTGAGGCCCAAAGATGTAAAGCTAGTTGTCCAAGGTCACACAGTGAGTTATGGGGAAATTGGGATTCAAGCTTGGTCTCCTGACTCCAGGTGGGGTTCTTTCCAGCACATTAGGCTGTCTCACTTGTACCTATCTCTTCCAGGAAGTTTTCCTTGCCTGCTCATAGATTTTTAGTTACAAGGCCTGTTGGAAGTCATTCAGTCCAACTCTCCCATTTTACAAATGAAAAACAAGCCCAGTGAGGTTAAGTTCACTGAGGTTCAGGATTCAAACGCAGGTCCTATGACTCCCATTATTCTTGCCAACATACCACACTGACATTTCCTTTCTCTGTACTCTTCTACACAATTTAACACTGGATCACACCCAGTTTGATTTGTTCTCTACTTATTTTACGTGTATAAATTTACTTTCCTCAATTGGGAGTTCACTTGCACTGAAGATGCCCTGTTTCCATCCCTGACCTGGGTGGTGGGAGACATCTTGGAATAAGCATTAGATATGGATTTAAAAGACCTTGGTTGGAGTCCTGTCTTTGCTACTTAATGCTTGCATGACCCTGGGCAAATGACTTCTCCTTACTGGGGCTGACCTGTAAAGGAAGAGGGTCAACTTGACCCTATCTAGAGACCATTTGAGCTCCTGTATTCTATGAACCAAAGCCCCTTCCAGCTCTAACATCCTGTGTTAAGATATCCTTCAGCTCTAAATTCTATGGGTCCAACTTTACCTCTCACTACTGGTATAATCCTGGGCGAATCACTTCATCTCATTGGACCTCTATGTCTTCTTTTGCCAAATGGGGCTAACAGTACTTCGACCTCTACTTCATAGGGCAGCTGTGCCAGGAAAAATATTAGGTATCATCAACATTATAATGAATAAGGATCTGTAATTCTGAACTGCAGATTACAGCCCCGCCATGTCTGACACTTGGTGGGTATTTAATAAATGCTAGCTGATTGAGTCATTGATTGATGAACATTATGTGTTCTTATGGACAAAAAAAAAGGTCATCACCTGGTGGCCAGACCTTTGGTGATGAACCCAGCCACTTTTCACTAGGCTGACCCTTGGATAACAACAAGCTAACTCTCACTGGGTCTTCACTTGAAGTCTTCATTTTGGTAGAACTTTCCATGGTTTGTGCTCTGCTGGCATAGCCTTTGAGAGCTTGAGGCCATGTATATACTGTGTTGAAATGTGAGAGGAGGATCTCTTGACTTCCTTGGGGTGAATACTCCTTCCATCAATGCCTGTCACAACTTCTCCAACCTATTAGTCCTGTGCAGTTCCTATATAGCTTTCCATAACCACTCCCCGCCCCCCACACACAAATATACCCCCTGCATAACAGATGTATCCAAAGACCACCCTGTGGGTACTTTTAGTATCTTGATGTTACCACTATAGCTCCTGGTCAGCTGGGCTTGGAGTCAAGAATGTGCCTTCAAACACTAGTCACTTAAACTCTCAAGTCTCAGTTTCCTCATCTGTAAAATGGGAATAATGCCTCAAATAAAACAGCATATAAAGTGCTTTGCAAACCTTAAAGTGCTATATAAAAGCCAGCTCTTCTTATTATTGTATATTGAGCCATGACCCTTTACAGTTGGGTTCTCCTAATCAACAGATCCCATGACTTTTTTCAGTCCTCATTCTCTTCTGCTTTTGACATGTGACTACATTCTCTTACTGGATTCTCCCTATCCCCGAAGCTTCAGAGATATTATAACTTCCTCATTCTCCTCCCTAATCACTCCTCCACAATCTCCTATTCTTTCTAGTGTTTTTAATAGGAATGGATGTTGTACTTAGTCAAAAGCCTTCTCTGCATCTATTGAGATGATCATGTGGTTTCTGCTAGTTTTATTGTTGATATGCTCAATTATACTGATGGTTTTCCTAATATTAAACCATCCTTGCATTCCTGGAATGAATCCTACCTGATCAGAGTGTATTATTTTTGTGATAAGTTGTTGGAGTCTTTTGGCGAATATTTTATTTAAAATTTTTGCATCTAAATTCATGAGGGAAATTGGTCTATAATTTTCTTTCTCTGTTTTATCTCTTCCTGATTTAGGAATCAATACCATATTTGTGTCACAGAAAGAATTTGGTAGGACTCCTTCACTAATTTTCCCAAATAGTTTGTAGAGTATTGGAATCAATTGTTCTTTAAGTGTTTGATAGAATTCACTAGTAAACCCATCTGGCCCTGGAGATTTTTTCCTGGGGAGTTCATCGATGGCTTGTTTGATTTCTTTTTCTGAGATGGGGTTATTTAGGTAATTCACTTCCTCTTCAGTTAATCTGGGCAACTTGTAATTTTGTAAATATTCATCCACTTCACTAAGATTGTCATATTTATGTGCATACAATTGGGAAAAATAATTCCTCATTATTTTTTTGATTTCCTCTTCATTGAAGGTAGATTCACCCTTTTCATTTTTTATACTCATAATTTGGTTTTCTTCTTTCTTTTTTTTTATCATATTGACTAAGGGTCTATCAATTTTATTGATTTTTTTCATAAAACCAGCTCTTAGTTTTATTTATTCAATAGTTTTCTTAATTTCAATTTTATTAATCTCTCCTTTGGTTTTCAATATTTCTAATTTAATACTAAATTGGGGATTTTCAATTTGTTCTTTTTCTAGCTTTTTCAATTGCATGTCCAATTCATTGACCTCCCTTCTCTCTGCTTTAATTAAGTATGCACTCAGGGATATAAAACTGCATCCCACAAATTTTGGTATGTTCCTCCACAATCTCTAAGAAATTACTCTAAGAAACTGGTTTCTCATTCTTTTCTCAACTCCTATTCAGTTGTTCCCCTAGTAACTTCCCATAGCCCCTTTCTCTCTTCTATCTACACTGCCTTCCTTTTGTTCACTCCCTGGGTTTTAGCCACCACCCCTGTGCTGGCAACTCCCAAATCTGATCTCTAGCCTGCCCTCTCCTCTGGGCTCCCAGCTAGCATTTGGAGGCAGCATGGTGCAGTCTGAACAAGTCAGGATTTGACATCAGAGATCCCAGCTCTGCTCCTGTTAGTGCTGCTTCTGTGACCTTGGGCAGGTCATCCCTAGCTAATTCCTACTACATTTCTTGAGATTCCTCCCAGCTTTAAATGTGATCTCCAGTTGTCTCTAGCATATCCATTCCTGGATATCCCGAACTGACTTCCACTTTTAGCTTAATAATATGTTTCTATATTGATCTGAGGTTTACAAGGCGCTGTGCATGTTACTTCATTTGATCCTCACAACAACCCTTCACCATTTTCCTCTGTGGCTCTGCATTCACCCAGTCTCCCTTGTTCATAATGCTGGTGTTATGTTTGTCTCTTCCTTGTCCTTCACCCCCCACATCCAGTAAATTAGCAGGTCCTGTTGATTTCATCTCTAAAAAAAGTCTCCTGTATCTGGTCCCTCCCCTCTACTCTTATTGTTTCTTCCCCACTTCAGCCTGTCTCTGGCCGTGGGGGTCCGTTGCAGTGGCCTCCCTAGAAGTCTTCTGTACAGATCACTCTCCATGCTGATAGCAACCCTTAACCCACTGATGGAATCATCCCCTTCAGGCATAAAGCTTTGGTCATGTGAGTCCTCTGGATAATAATCCTTAGTGGCTCCCTGCTGCCCCGTAAGTCCCCACACTTCTTTATCTTCTATGACCGTCCTTTTCGGCCTCCAGTAGATCTGACATAAAGAATCCGCCCATTTGCTGGGCACCTTCATCCCTTGGACACCTTCAGTGGTGCCCTTTGGAGCATGCATACTTTCCACTATTGCCCCTTCTTCTCACTCTGGATGCCGCCCACCTTCTCTTCAGTTACCTCTCTCTGACGATATCTTTTTTTCCATCCCTTTTCCTGGGAAATGCAAGAATGAATTTAGGATGACAGAATCATAGTGAAAGCTGGAAAGGACCTGAAAGACTTTTGAGTCGAACCAAGCCCCTCATTTTACTGGTGACAAAACTGAGATGTAGTGATTTACCCAGGTGACTTATGGCTAATAATATCAGGGGCAGGATTGGAACCCAGACCTTGCTGACTCCAAGTCCAATGTTTTATCCATTACTCCATGCTGCCTCTACTCTTAAGTACTGTAATATTGTGTGTTGTGTTGCTGTCTTCTCCCTACACAAGTCTGTTAGTTCTGTGACGACAGGTACCTTGACCCATCCAAACTTTCTGTCTCTCTCAGTGTCGAGCATCATGCTCCATACACATTAGGTGCTTAATAAATGTTTCTTGATTTGATTGACCTTTATGGCACCAGAGCAGAATTCATACTTACAAAAAAGTTGCCTTGCCCCCAAAGGTGGTCATTCTGGGAAACCATAATCTTACTTTTTCCAAAGAGACTGATGTGGCTCTGGAGGTTTTTAGAACTTGTCTTTGAAAATTAACAACACATTGTGTTTGTAGAGAGTTGTATTGTGTGGGTATAAAGCACTTTCACTATCTTATTTGATCCTTCCTTCTCTCCCGTGAGGGGAGTGAAACAGGCCTTGTTATCTCCATTTTATAGATGAGGAAGTTGAGTACAGTAAGGTTACATAAAATGCCAGTTGGTTTTCCTTGGGCAGGGTTGGGGAACTTGTGACCTCAAGGCCACATGGGACCTTCTAGTGTGGCCACACTTGAGGACCTAGACGGCCACACATGGGGCCGCAGGTTCCCCACCCCTGTGGGGTAGAGGGGAAAGGGCACCAGATTTAGATTCAGAAAACCGGGGTTCAGATTCTGACTCTGCTTCTTACTCTTTAGATGACCTTGGACAAACCCCGTGCCTTCCCTGGGCTTCAGTTTCTTCATCTAAAATGATGAAGGAATTGACTTAAATGGTCTCCAGTTTCATTTAGTACTGAATCCTTTCATTGTAGGACTAGAGCCCAGGTCTCCTGGCTCCCAACCTAGTGTATTTTTTCATGGTAGTATCCTGCCTAATAGGCCCCATTTCAACTTCTGATAAAAGCAAGCAAAACCGAGCAAGACTAAAGAGATCCCAATAGGGTTTTGTTTTGTTTTTTCTTGTCTGTGTTGTGAAATTTCCGGTTCCCCCTGGGAATATAAGGCTTTTCAAACAAGTCCAGCTGGGCCCTGAAAGACGCCCTTCCAGAAACATGATCCCATTTGAACAATAGCAACCAGCTCTCTGAACTCTGCCTGCCCTGTCTCCCTCAGTGAGGACCCTGTGGAGTTCAAAGTTGGGAGGAATCCTTTCAAGTTGGGGAGGCCTGCTGTGTAGTCAGCTGGGCAGCTCTCATAATGACTTTCCTCCTGTGGGGTAAGTGGGGCAAGTGTTAATCTCCTAATAGTAATAATGGCTAACAGTTACATAGCATTGCAAGGTTTGCATGTTATCTTCTTTGATCCTCACACAAGGACCCTGTTATTTTCATCCCCCTTTTACAGATGGGAAAGCTGTGGCCCAGAGTTTCAGTGACTTGCCCAGGGTTACATGGTTGCTGGGGCAGAGTTTGAACTTATGTCTTCCTGAGTACAAGTCTAATGCTAGCCACCAAGCCACCTAGCTGCTCTATTTTGCAAATGAAAAAACCAAAGTGTAGAAAGAATATGAAGTTAGGGCCGGCTAGGTGGTGCAATGAATAGAACACCAGCCCTGGAGTCAGGAGGACCTGAGTTCAAATCCAGTCTCAGACGCTTGACACACTTACTAGTCATGTGACTTTGGGCAAGTCACTTAACCCCAGTTGTCCTTCAAAAAAAAAAAAAAGAAAGAAAAGAAAGAATATGAAGTTAACTTCTTTGGGGCAAAAAGCTAATAAGTGTTGGATCAAGGACTCAAACTCAGGTTCTTTTTTACTATAAGACTGGTACCCTTATCACAAGGTTGCACCTGGCATTAACTTCCTAAGAATGTTTCTCTTCATGTTACTGTTCCCCTCATAAACATTCAGTGGCTCCATTTTACCTGCCAAATGGAGACAGCTAGGTACAGTAGATAGACCAAGGGGCCTGGAGGCAGGAAGATCTGAGTGCAAATTTGGCCTCAGACACTTACTAGGTGGTTGGCCCTGGGCAAGTCATTTAACTCCTTTGCCTCAGTTTCCTCATCTGTAAAATGGGATTAATAATAGTACCTTTTCTCCTAGAGCTGTTGTGAGGATCAAATGAGACAATAATTGTGAAGCTCTTAGCACAGTGTTTGGCACATAGCTGCTATTATTATTACTATTATTATTTAAAGCATTAATTCCTAATCCATGCAATAGAGGTCTTTTACAAGCTGATTTCAGCTTACTTCCCCATTTTATTTGGCACTACTTACTTCTCATCTTGGATTCTTTTTTTTTTTTTTTGGGCAAACTGAGCTTTTCTTTATACCTGGTTCTCTTCCTTACCTCTCCTAGATTCATGCCTTCAACCTGTGTTCCATGCGTGGAATGGATGCCCTTTGCCACCTGTATCTCTTGAATTCTCTCCCTTCTCCCTTCAAGACCCAGCTCAAAGATGCATCCTTCATGAAATTTCCCTTTCCCCACTCCTTCCATGTCCTCTTCCCCCAATTAGGTTGTAAACTCATTGCAAGTAGGTGCTGGGACATATCTCTGAGCTCCGGCTCTGACCACAGTACTTTGAGTACTGTGTATAAATGAATGGAGAAAGAGCTGAACTTGGAGGAACAAACTCAGCTCTGATTACCTCTAAATCACTTAACCTCTGACTTCCGATTTCCCCTCCTGTAAAATGAGGCAGTCAAACTTAGACTGCTTATTTCTCAGAGTTAGCACAAGGAACACTCTTTAAAGGCTACAGAAATGGGAGCTGTTACTATTGCCATCCTTCCTCATCCTCCCTAGAAGCCCTTTCTAGGGAACTAGTCTCTGTGTATTTTGCTAGCCATAGTTCTCTTGCTGTGGGGTAGAAAGTGACTTAATTTTTTTCAACTATTTTCAAAAGGTAGCAGGTATTCTGTGAAGCCAGAATTGAGTCTGGTTTCATTTTCTATTAATTTTTTCCCCACTCATCAAGCTTTTATTGTTTTTCTCCCTCCTACTCTCCCTCCCAACTGGGAAAAAAGGAAAGTAGGAAGAGAAGGAAGGAATGGGGAGGGTGGGAAGAAAGGAAGACTGGAGGGAGGCTACCCTAGTATTTAGTGGTAAGCTTGTGAAATAACATCTAGTCAGTTTGAACTGATTAAGAACTATTTCTTAAGGAAAAGTAATCTTAGGGATCCTGTAATAAGTAGGATTTTCTCAATTGGCTAGAAAATCTACTTATGTTGAAATTGAATCTTCAGGCCAGAATCTTAGGTACTGGGGTTAGATGCTCCGTAGGACAAAGGAGAGAAATGTTGTTTCTTTGTACAAGGTGGGTATAGTAGTGGTGGTGAGGAGTTGAGGAGATCATAAGCAAACAAGTTTAGATAAGCTCACAAACTGTGCAGGGCTCCCAGAAAAGGATTAAGCCCTTGAGATTAATTGGAATCAGTCCCTCAGATCTTGTCCAAAGTCCCCACATCCAGTAATTGGTAGAGCCAGCAATAATTAAAACCAGGGTTTGCTAATTCCCTTGTGTAGCGATCTTAATCCTCCCCCTAATTTTTACAAATTCTGAATCATCAGGGTCTCACCAAGGTTTTATCTTAATGAGCCATGGTTTTCAAAAGTTACTGGGTTGTTTTTTTACACTATTCTAAGTTATAGCAGTTATGATCATTTCTGGCATGTAGGCTTGACCCTTTTCGCTTCTAGGAAAGACCTGCAGGATTAAAAATAAAAAGAATCCAGATGCAATTTTCTACCTTGTACAACATCTGAGTTCTGAAAGGTTCTCTCATTCATAGCAGAGATAAGAGCTTATGGCTGTAAAGTGCTTTATGATCATTAATAAGTGAGCACTTTGCAGCCATTATGTCAATTTTGCTTCCCAACATCCCTGGGAGTTACAGACACAGTACAAGTATTCTCATCCTTGTTTTGGAGATGAGGAAGATGAGGGTCAGAGTCAGTCACACTGCTGGTGAGTGGGAGAATCTTCTCTGGAACACGTGTGCTTTTGACCCAAAGCTCAGGGCACTTTCTTATAATTGTAGATCAAAGACACCTGGGGAGACATCATCTACCCCAGCTCCCACATGGATTGTGAATCTCTTTTGTGTGTGTGTGTGTGTGTGTGTATACACACAAACTCTATACTTATATGTATGCTTAGACATAGACACCTATATCTTCTCTATATGTACATAAGTCCATTATACATATATAAATACATATACATCCTCTTATATATATATATATATACACACACGCATATATCTTCTTTTCACACACATACATATGCCAAACTAATATTATGTTTTGTCATTTTATGTTGTGTGTGTGTGTGTGTGTGTGTGTGTGTGTGTGTGTGTGTGTGTGTGTAAAATGTCCTGCCAAATTCTCATACCACTCCTCTTTTAAGATGTTTGGTAGTGAGGAACTCCTTACATGAAAAACGGTTAGTTTAATATTGGAATCCAGCCCTCAAGTGTATGCCTCTCATCCCTAAGCTTTTATTCTTGTCTTTTCTCCATATAGACACTTATTGGTGAGCTTTGCACTGCTTTCATATCTAATAAAAGAAGAGGCAGGCTGATACATTTGAAAGAACACTAAATTTAGAGTCAGCAGACCTGGACTTGAACCCTTATTCTGGCATTAATTCATTGATTGACCTTGTGGAAGTTGAGACCCTTTCTGGGCTTTACTTATCAATTGAAGAGGATTATGGTAAAAAGTCTCCAAACACCCTTCCAGCTCTGACTTCCTGTGACATTGTAATAGCAGGTAATACTATACTGCTTACCTTTCCTGAAATTGAGTGAAACGATTTTCTTAGTTCCTTATTAAGTTCATAGACTAGATGTAGAAATTCTTCTTTTAAGGTTATGTGAATATTGGGATTCCTTTTGAGATAGAGATTATGCCTGTGAACAAAGCAGTAGAATAGGCCTGGGAAGTTGAGTCAGGAGGCCAGACTTCTGGTCCCAGCTCTCTGTGACTTATCTGACCTTGACTAGTGTTTCCTCATTTGCAAAAGGAGATAAAACATACCACTAGCCCTTACTTGAGGTAGTGTCTAAGAAGGTTTAGGATCATGGAATACTGCAGCTGGAAGGGACCCTAGAAATTGTCACATCTAACTCCCTCATTTGACAGCAGTGGAAACCGAGTTCCAGAAGGAGGAAGTCAAGATAACAATGAATTAATGGCAGAAGTGAGATGAGAACCTAGGTCTCCAGGCTCCCTCCGTATCCATTGTTATTGTAATGTACTATCTCAGTCAATCACTAGACTCTTATTAAGCACCTACTATGTGCCAGGCATAAGGAATCTTCACCACAGTTGAACTGCCCTGACCCCAGAAAGAAACTCACCACAGAAAACAGCCCTAATGAGGGCACCAGCCTCTCTCTTACCTGGCTGCATATAAAAGCCGGGATAGCCTCAAACTCGGGTCTCTGTCTGGGATAGCCTGGGCCTTCAGACTGGTGTTGCTCTATGATAGTTGTAAAGCTGATTGCACCAGAAGTAGGGGGAAACAAGATCCCTGTGAGACCTCAGTGGTACAGGACAGGAAGGTTCTGTGGAGCCCATTCCCTAACAGCTGTCAGTTTTTGTGTTTGCCTGAGGAGGCCCTGTGTGTAAACAGTTTGCCTTAGGCAGAGAGAAAGCCACATGGCTGAGTAAGAATGCTTCTGTGTCACCAGGCCAGTGACATTTATGTCCTTAATAGCAAGCCCCATCTTTGCTTTTGCCTACTCTCTTGGGTATGCTTGTATTAGAACTTGTGGAACTCTAGCTGCTAGTGTCATGGCTAGTTGTATAGCTTGGAGGAAGGAGTCATCTCGTTGCTTTGGCATTGGGCAGGCATGCCCAGTTTTAATACCTGTTTGTGTAACTCATAGGCTGTGATCCCCCCCTCTTCCTCCTCAATCTCATTCTGTAGGAGAGCATGCATGCCTATGCAGCCAATGTCTACACTTCCGTCACGGAGCAACTGAACAGGGGGAAACAGCGCAAATTTATTGCTGTGGAACAAGAATTCTTCCGGCTCTGGTGGAGCAGAGTGGCCACAGACACCCAGAAACATCAGGTAATTGTGTTTGATTTATTAATTACTGTGGGGGAGCTAAAAAAGCTTTCTTAATGGATGCTGCAGCATTCAAAGGAAAAGGAAACCACATTCAATCAAACAATATTGAAAAAATAAAGTCTCCCATCTGTTGTTAAGGTTGTTTCTTCTTTTGATAAATGTGGTTTGCATTTTCTCTAAAGTGTTGAGAATTCTAATCCTGGCTAAAAACCCCACCAGGGAATTTTACAGTGATATTTGCACTGACAATGTGGAACAATTATGCCTTCAGTTCCTTATCAGTGAGGTGAAGCTAAATAACCTTATAGGGTTTTTTACTGTTTGTTTGTTTGTGTTTTGTAGATGAGATCAAACCAGTGTTTCTTAGAGAACCTCAGAGGTAGCTGGGAATTAGTAGATAAAGCCAGGAAGATCTGGGTTCAGGTCCAGCCTCTGACACATACTAGAATCTAGAGATCTCTGCAAGTTACAGAGAAGGGACCCATCTGCATTAGTGAGCAAGGTCTCCAACCAGGAGGCCTCAATGCATGATATCACAGGCCCCCTGTACCATTCAGAGTTAAGAGAGACCTTCAGTGTACTTGTGTTCAGCACACTAAGACATATGCAACAATAGCTTTGTAGGTAGACACTACTTTCTCTTCCTAGGACCTTGGACAAATCCCACACAGCCACAGTTCCTGGCTGTGTGACTTCGGCCTGGTCTTTTCCCTTTTTGGAGCATCTGGTTCCTAATCTGCCTGATGAAGGGGTCGATGAGACAATCCCGAAGGCCTGTCCAACCCCAGCATTTGGGTTCAGGGACCTGCTTGAAGTGGACAAATGGCTAAGATAAAGATGTTTCACTACTCCTGTTTATATACCAATCTGAACTTTTCTTAAGGGCTGATGTGTGCAGAGCTTTGGGTTAGGTGCTGGGGAAAATGAAAGGATCTGTAAGATGTGGTCCCCACCCTCTTACAGCTGAAAAACTTACTTAAAAAATAAAATAATAATAGCTCACATTTCCATATTGCTCTCTGGTTTGCAAAGTGCTTGCCTGTATCAGCAAGCACCCTAGCATCCTGAGTGGCTGCCAACACCGGTTCTTAGATCTGCTTTTGTAAAGAAAAGCAACTCAAAATGGGTTAACAAGCTTATTTTAATCAAACATGTATTACCTAGTTCAGGGGTAAAGGTCAGCACCCCAAACTTCAGAGTTACAGAACTTACAGATCAAAGACAGGCTTCCAAACTGTCCCAACATTACATCAAAACCAAATCACAGTTACCAGAGAGGGAAGCATTAACATCTGGGTTTTCAAAGCCAGGGGCCTCTCAACGGCTGCCCAGAGTCTCATCTGGTCAAATCACACAACACTTCTCAAAGTGAGCCCCAAAGCAAAGCCTTCCATCAGGGTTTATATAGCCTTCTCCTGGCTCAGCGGATGTAACAACCTTCTGGACCCACTGCCCAGTTACAAGTATCAAGGTGTGGGCTTTCTTGAAAACCAAGCCTCCCACCACAGGCTCCAGGTGCACTTAAGCTAGGGGCAGGGAAGATCTTTAAATTTGCATTTCCATTACATTACCACAGGAACGCTACACGAGGTAGGCAGTGTGAGGATTCTTATCCTAGTTGCAGAAGGGATGCCAAGGCTCAGCCAAGTGACTCACCAGGGAGAAGCAGTGTGGGTAAAATCACATCCCAGAAAAAAAAAAATAAAAGGGGCGGCTAGGTGGCGCAGTGAGTAGAGCGCTGGCCCTGGAATCAGAAGGACCTGAGTTCGGAGCCGGCCTCAGACACTTAACCCACACAAACAAAAACCTAGCCGTGTGACCTTGGGCAAGTTACTTAACCCCAATTGCCCTAAAAGGGGCAGCTAGGCGGCGCAGTGAGTAAGAGCACCGGCCTCGGAGTTGGGATGACCTGAGATCAAAGCCTCAGAAAATGAGCACCCACGCATAAATAATCTTGTAACCTTGAGCAAGTTACTTAACCCCAATTGCTTAAAAAAAAAAAAATCACATCCCAGCCCAGAGGGTTATTAGCTGTGTGACCCTGGGCAAGTTCCGGAACCTCTCTCAGTTCCTCATCTGCAAAATAATGGGGACAATAATCACTTCTTTTTTCTACTTTGTAAAAGCTCCAGGAAACTTATGGAGGTGGCACAGAAGAAGGTTTTTCAAGAAAGAAAGAGCTATCTTATGGGCTGGGAGCTTGGGCACTTTTTGCAGTTGCTTCAAAGTAGAAAAGAGGCTGGTGTTCTCATTAGGTTTCTCTGGACTGTCTGATCAGCTCCGCCTCCTTGATTGGGCTGACTACCATTCATTGAGGGGTCAGGCACCTTCTTGCACAGCCCTGGTGGTGATTCCATTGTACACAGGCAGCTTACCTGGCAGCTGAAACGAGCTCTTGGTTCTCTGTGCTACTCCAATACCCACATCATCCTAAAATTCTGTTTAAGCAAATGGCTGGAAGCCAAGGGCCAGGAGGCTGTGCCACTGACTGGCTTTGTGCCTTTGATATGTCCCCTCCTTGAGCTGTAGTTTCCTCTTTTATAAGGCGGGGAGAATCATCCTTACTCTGCTGAGAGAACACATGCTTGGTACTTTGAAAAGCACCATAAGAAAGATATTCATTGTAGCTTTTTTTGTGTTGGCAAAGAACTGGAAACTAAGGGGCGTGCCCACCTAGTGGGGAATAACTAGACACATTATGGTATGCTGATGTAACAGAACATCGTTGTGCCATAAAAAAAGTCAGAGAAAACTGGAAAGAATAATATGAACTGATGAAGAGAGAAGTGAGCAGAACCAGGAGGACAATGTGTACGACGCCATTATTAAAAAAACCAAACAACTTTAAAACACTTGAGAACTTTAGTCATGGCAGCAACCAACCACAATTCCAGAGGCTAAACATAAAAGCCTGTCAGTCACTGGCCTCCTGACTAAGAGGCCGAATGAGAGTTTGTTCTTGGAAATGAACGATGTACAGATTCCACCCCCCTTCAATGGGAAGGAAAGGGAAAGAGAGAAAATAAATGCTTGTTAATTGGAAAAAAGTAATAAAACATTTTTTTGAAGGAAAAGTACTATATGGAGGTCATTTAGTCAATAAGCATTTATTAAGCACCTATTGTATGTCAGGAACTGTGCCAAACTCTTGAGAGACAAAAGACAAAAGAAAATGCCTAGGGGGGTACAGTGAATAGGGCACAAGCCCTGGAGTCAGGAGGACCTGGGTTCAAATTCAGACTCAGACACTTAACACTTACTAGCCATGCCTTGGGCAAGTCACTTAACCCCAATTACCCCCCAAAAAGCAAAAACAAAACAAAACAAAAAAGACAATGCCTACCTTCAGGGAGCTCACCATCTAATGGAGGACAGGGACTGCCTTAAATACTTGGTAGCTGTTTGAACTTGAAGACACTGAAATTCAAGAGTATAAGTTACATATACCAGGTCCTGAGGCTAAAGCTTTGATTCATAGAACTACAAAGCTGGGAGACCCTAAAGATCCTCTAGTCCAACATGGGCATTTTATAGATGAGAAAAAACTGAGCCCCCAAGAGGGGCAGCACAAGATGGACAGGGAGCTGCCCAAGTCACACAGAGTCTAGTCTGGGGAGTCAGCACTTGTGCTTAGGCCTTCTGGCTTACACCTTGCCTGCTACACCCTGTTCTCCTTGTTCATATGGCTTCAGAGATTAGAATGAAACCCTTAAAACTAATAGTCACTGAGTAAATGTGTTCTAGTTTGATTACTGACTGGATTGTTAATGGAATTGTCTGTTTCCCATTATCAAAGGTTTATCAATTAGTGAAAGAAGGACGACTGGAATTTATTATTGGAGGCCAAGTGATGCATGATGAAGCAGTGACCCACATTGATGATCAGATTTTACAGCTAACAGGTTTGTTTGCTTTACCCAGTGTCAGTAATGTGTCAGTAATGACACATAACTCATTGGGTGAATGAATGAATGAAGCATATATGTAGTACTTACTGTATGCAAAGTGCTATGCACTGGGGATAAAAGAGAAAAGTAAGACAGTCCCTGCCCTCTAGGAGCTCACATTCTGTGGGGGAGATAATACATAAGGGAGGTGTCAGCTACAATTCAGATGGAAAAGCCCCTTGAAGCTTAGGGTGCAGTCAGAAAGCAGATGGTAATAGCTCTTTTTAAACATCTTTTCCACTAATAAAATCCTGTCCGTTTTTCTTGTTGCACCATTGAACATTGCCAAGGTTTGTGCTGGCAAACACTTTCATTTCTGGGTCATCAGTGTCCAGTGGCTGTAAGCACTAGCAGGAGTAATGGCCAGGCTGCATCTCCATAAATATTGCTTCCCAGGATGGTGATGAGGGTGCTGGGCTGGCTATGTCATTGCTTCCTGGGCTCTTGGGTTCAGGGTGGTGCTTCAGCCAGGCTGGCTTGTCAGCCCTGTGGTTGACAGTTAGTGGGGATGGGATGATTGACCCTTTTTTCAAAGGAGATTTTTTTCTTAAATGATGGCTATGAGGACCAGTCTGGAAGCAGGACTCAGTGCTCTGGGGGATCCAGGGTTCCTGCATCTATTCTGCTATTGGTGGCAGTTGTTGCTGATTATGATGAGGAACGTGGGCCCCTTCTCCATAGTGGTAGCTGAGCTGGAAACAGGTCTTTTGGTTTGGGGGACACTACTAGTCCCAACCTCCTGGGCTCAAGGACCTCAGCCATCTTCATTAGGGTCTGAGAGGGTGTAGGGATGGAAGTGGTTTGATTTTTCTGGCACTCAATGTCCTATATCTCCCTCAGGGTGCTCTGAGGTGGAAGAGACAGTGCTGGGCTGTGGAAAGAGCTTTGGACTGCAAGTCTGGAGACCTTGACTTAACACTGGTCTCTGCAACAGACTAGCTGTGTGACTTCAGGCAAGGAGTCTCTGGGCCTGACCTGTGATAGGAGGAGCTTGGACCATGTGCCCTTAGGTCCGTTCCAGCTTCAGTAGTCTTTCGTTTATGTTCTAAGACCTTGTCCAATGCTAACATCTTGGGGTTCTAAGATTTTTTTCCCAGGTCTGACATTTTACATTCTATTATGTCTCCCTCCTTAAATGCTGCGATTTCATAAATGGTATCTCTGGGATACTGTGGAAAGAAAAGAGGCAGTGCAGGACAGGCAGGTGGAAGGGCATTGGTCTGGGATGACACCCTCTTTAGGTGTTCGTTTCTTCAACTGTAAAGTAAAGATGCTCTCACTTACCTCCTGATGCTTCAAAGCCCTTGGGCCATTTTTTGCTTTTGTAGCTAAATTTTTTTCAAGTTAATAAATGTTGATGGTGGGCAGTGTCCAAGACATAATTCTTTTCCTTTCTTGAAGAGCTTTTTTTTCTCATGCTACCTCCAGAAGTTTCTCAGGAGTTTCAGGCTAAACTCCAGTTAATTGTCAACTCTCTTTGTTGCCAGCTATAGTTATTAAAAACAGAAGCAGGGAAGGAAAAATGATAGCATTGAGCAATCCCAAGGAATTTACAGTATCTGAGGCATTTACAGTATCTGAGACATTTTCTACCATCAGGACATTTCAGCCAACTGGGCAAGGAGGGCCCCAGAGAGCATAGAATTTGATAAGGGATCAGGCAGGTGACACACCTTTAGTAAACATTTGTTGTGTTGCTCTCCTTAGAGTTGAGGCCTGGTGCACGGGGGCCCATTCAGTGTCATCCAAACAGACCTTGAATGGTGAGGAATTAAAAATGTCTGGAATCTTAAATACGAATGGAGGGTGAGCACAAGTGCTAAAAGGAGAAAAGCAAATAGTAATTGCCAGTTCCACAGCTAGCTGAAAGATTATTCGAGGACCAGGTGGTACCACAGATGGAGTTCTGCACTTGTGAATCAGAAGGGCCTGAGTTCAAATCCAGCCTGAGATTCTGACTAGATGTTTGCCACTGGGCAAGTCATTGAACTTCCATCCACCTCAGTTTCCTCAGTCACAACATAAAGATAATAGAACACCTACCAGGAGACTGTTGATAAGAAAGTTCCCTTATGCCCCAAAGATTTATAGCAACACTTTTTATGATAGCAAAGAATTGGAAACAAAGTAGGTACCTATCAAATGGGAAATGGATAAACAGATTGTGGTACATGGATGTGACCATCATCATCACATGGTAAAGAACGATGGATGTGTAGATTCAAAGAAGCCTGGGAAGACTTATGTGAACTGATGGAGAGTGACGTGGGAAGGATCAGAAAACAGTTTAGACATTGACTATGAGAAAAAATGAATAGAACCAAAAAAATGTTACATGAACTTGGAATTTTTAATTTTGTCCCAGAGAAGAATTAAGAAAAGGTTCCTCTTACCTTTCATTCCAGAGTTAGGGTACAATGGGTGTGGGGCGTTCCATGTAATCTGGGGCACAGTAAATATATCCATTAGTTTTGCTGTATTTCTCTTTTTAAATCTTCCTTGTAAAGGAGAGGATAGAGCAGGCCGACACAACCTGTGACCCACCAAAGGGTTTAGGGCAGCCTGCGAAAAATGAATGTTTTCCTCTACATTTTTCATGGCTGCCCGAAATCCTTTGGCATGCCGCAGGTCGCGCAGGCCTGGAATGGAGTATACTTGGAAATGAATGTGACATAAAGACAAAAACAGCAATAAAGACCTTTGTTTTTAAACTAACTAATGGGAGATCACATAGTATATTGGCAGGTACTCAGGGGACCGCATTCTGGCCTGACCTCTGCCTAAAGTTTGCACTGTGGTCTTAAACAAGCCTCTTCCCCTCTCTGGCTCTTGTTTTCCCTTTGCTAAGTCATGTGTAAGATTTTTGTTTGTTTGTTTTTTCTTCCCCAGTTCTGATGATCTGTGATTTGGGACTTGACATTAGAAGGCAGGTGTTCATATCCCAGCTGCACTGCTTTCTTGTTGTGTGACTTTGGACATATAATAATAACAACATAAAAATAAAAATGATGGCGATGATGATAGCTGTCATTCACAATCATCTTAAGGTTTCCAAAGTGCTCTGTGTAGGTGGTCTCATTTCATCCTCACAACAGCCCTAGCAGGTGGATATTACAATCCCCCAAACAGAGCTTCAGTGACTTGCCCAGGTTCACACAGGTAGTAAGTGTTTGAGGCGGGGTTCAAACTCAGGTCTTCCCAAGTCCACTTCCAGCACCCTTACTACTCTACCTCTCTGGCTCTCCATTTTATCATCTGTAAAATGAGTACTCCCTCATTTACAGGGCAGTTGTGAGGAGAAGTCTCTGTATTCCTCCAGCAGCGTGGCATAGCAAATGTCAGGACCACAGGATGTGAGGTCAGGAGGACTTGGGTTTGAATACAGGCTCCCTTGCTTATTGACTGTGTGACCTTGGGCAAGTCATTTTATCTTATTTGACTTTAGCTTCTTCATCTGTAAAATGGGTTTGTTGAATTAGGTTATCGCTAAGGTTCCTTCTTGCTTGAAATCCTGTGGAGTCCTCTCTCGTCCTAAATCCTGTGACCTCAAAGCACTATATAAATGCGAAAGTATTAGGCTATGAATGAAGAGATTCAAATAGAGTATGTCAGTTCAGGTCTCTCTGTTTGCTTGTGAAGCGCTACCCAGTGACCCCAGCCTCTTTCCAGCCTCCATGCACATCACTCCCTCTCAGGAACGTTGTTTTTTCTTTGTGTCCACAGGGCTTAACATTGTGCCTGGCACATAATAAATAAATACCTAAGAAATGCTTGCTGACTGACATCTCTCGGCAGTCTGGCCAGACTGGCCTTTCTTTTCTAGGTTCTCTACACAAGATGCCCCGTTTCCCATCTCAGCCTTTTCACTGGCTGTTCCTCACGTCTGGCATGTCCATCCTCCTCACCTCTACCTTTTAGAATCCCTCTCTTCAAGTCAAAGCATCTATGTGAAGCCTTTCCTCAACCCCCAAATCCTGCTGGTCTCCATCCCAGTCTATCTTCTATTTAACTACTTTGTTGTTTAGTGTATTCTGTCCTGTATCTTCTCGTCCCTCCTTTCCCTCTGCTTTCTTCTCTTCCTTCCCTTCCTCTCCCTTTCTTTCCCCTCCCTTCTCTCCCCTCTCCCATTCTGCATATACTTGTATTTATACTTGTTTCCCCCACTAGAATATAAACTCCTGTTGAGTAGGGATCACCTCGTTTTTTGAACTTACATCCCCATCATGAGCAGTGCCCAGCACATAGTAGGCACTTAGTGGATGTGTGTTGATTGATTGATCTCTGGGCTCTCCACAAAGTCCTTGATTCACTTTTAATCTCCTAACAACATTAGCTGTGGGCAGTCCAAGAGCAGCAAAGCCTCTCACCACTGCTGAGGTCACAGGGAGCTCACCTTCCAGTGGCTCCTTTTTGCTCCCAATGACACTGGCTCCGTTATGTGCGGCCAGGACCCCAAATTGTAATAGATTTGTATTGCTGTGCTTTGGACTGACAGCTTCCATGCTAACAAGCACTGACGTTTCAGTCAGGCCTTGTGCCTTCTGAAACACTCATCGTCCTATTCGGTCCTCCAAGTAGCACTGAGATGCGCCATTCTGTATTTTTATGGCTCAGGAAGCTGTCCTTGCTTCACACGGCTGAAGTCCAAGGACTTGGTCACTGCTCTTCCCACCACATGAGGATCTCTGCTTGTAGCTAGTTAGTAAGCTATACCAATGAAGCACCCAGGACCTGCGACCCTGAGGCCACATGTGTCCCTCTAGGTCTTCAAGTGCAGCCCTTTGACCGAATCCAAACTAAACAGAACAAACCCCCTTAATAAAAGGATTTGTCTTGTAAAGCTTGGACGCAGTCAGGAGGCTGCACCCAAGGACCTAGAAGGCCACATATGACCTCAGGGCTGAAGGTTCCCCACCCCTGGAAACCATTGGAGCATTGGTGGAGTAGGGAGAGCCATCCCTCTCCAGGGGAGGTGATCAGAGATTTAGAACTGGAAGGAACCCCCAATGCCATCAGCCCCCTCATTTTGCAGAGGAGGAAACTGAGACCCAGGGAGGTACTGACTTGTCCGAAATCACGAAGGTAGTGAGAGAGATGAATCCTCTGATTGGAGAGCCCACTCCCGTTGAGTCATGCCATACTGTGAAGGGTGGGGGAGTCCATTGTAGAAATGAGATGTGAGTAGCTCAGAGAAAGAAGAGGGCAAAAAGAGAATGGGGCAACAGAAGGCAGTTCAGTTTGGCTCAAACATACAGGCTGAGAAAAGATGTAAGGTGAAATACATCTAAATGTTGACCAACTTTTTGACTGTGGGCCAGGCTTGTCACTTTTCTGTGCCTCGATTTCTCCATCTATAAAATGGGTTTGAGGTATAAGATATGCCTAGTTTTCTTTCTTGCTATGAAATTCTGTGATTCATCACTTACAATAGCTTACAGAGAAAAATGCTGAGCCACAGGAAGTTAGAGTGCCTTCCCCAGGGAGCACAAGGGATGCAATCCACTGAGTCCAAGCTTAAGGGTTTTTGATTAGCACAATGAGTCATATCTAAGAGCTACTCACTGAATTTTTTTTTAACAAGACTGTGAGGTCGAACTATTAGAATAGCTGACATTTCTGGAGTGTTTAGAAGATTACAGAGTGCTTTACATTCCAGTGGCCTGAAGAGGTGAGAAGAATAAGCATTAGTGTTCCCATTTTCCAGAAGAGGAAACTGAGTTCAGAGAAATGAAATCATTTGTCCATGGTCACAAGGCTACTGAAGGACAAATTGAGGACTTGTACCCAAGCCAAATTCCACTTCTTTAGAATAAAAATCTATGGAAATTTGGGGACAGTATCTTCTCCCTCTCACTTAATAGTATTTTATTTTTTCCAGTTACATGTAGATGTGATGCTGCTGGTGGTAGATGAGAACACAGACTCTTTTTTTTCCATCAAGGCTGGAAGCCTGTCAGTCTGTCGACCCGAGTGGGCTGACCCCGCTTTAAGCAGTCTGATGGCCCTCAGTCCCCATTTGGTGCTCCAAGCACCTGTTGATGCTTGCCTTGGTGCAGATGCCTAAGTGACTTTAGCCGCCATCCTCAGCCTTTCCAGCAGTGAATACTACAGGTATGCTCCCCCATGCCTGGCTAAACAAGGACAGAAAGCTGGAAGGAACCGTAGGAATCCTCTAATTATACATCCTTCATCAGTGAATACAAGTTTCAGATTATCCCCTAAGGCTTCCAGTTAGTTGGTGTTCTTCCTCCGGTGACATGTAGTGGTGTAGTGATCCCGTTTCCATGCTGGCTACTCCAGAGGCTGAATGTTGGCTGACTTTGTGCTTCAGGCCATCATTTCCTCTCACTGAACATTAATTCCTATAAAATGCAGGGTATCTTGATCATTATGGATTTCAGCCATTAGCTCTTCAGTTGGTATGGTGCCTAATTGAATCTGGGGACTTTTGATAACCTCAGAAGTCCCTATTTCAACTAACAGTTCAGCACCACTTAACCTGAAAGCCAGAGTTAATTGGTACAATTTATTATATCCCAGAGTACTGGAGTTATTATCTACTCATAGCATAGTGTTGGAGTCATTGAAACAAGACTTGACAAGGGTCTGAAAGGTCATCTAGCCCCCATTTTAGTAATGAGTAAACTGAGTCCTGCAGAGAGGTAGTAACTTGCCCAATATCTTGAAATACAGTTACCAGAATATTTTAAAAACAAAGTTTTCAGATTCCTTGTTAAGAATTCCTAGTGCAGAAAGAGAAAAGAGGAAGAGTCCAGACTACAGGCTGGGTGACTGAGTTCTTAAAGGATATCCCAGCAATATACAGGCCGTGGCAGGTGCTGCCAGACTGTAAAGGTGTCACAGTATGGGCCTATGCGGCATCTGAATGTGGCTGTCACTCCAGAAGCATCCTAGCTAAATCATCCTAGCTAAACTACTACGGGGTGGTCTTTTTTGACCATAGCCATTCAGGAAACCCTTTTCTAAAACATGAATAGGCTGTGATCTGTGTAGGTGGAGACAGACTCTCCACAGTCCTCAAATCACAGAGCCATGAAGTGTTGAAGTATGTCTCCCCATGGACATTAAATCATTCAGCATGAGTTTCTCAATAGTCTTTAAAGGCCAGGGAGAAGGTTGTGGGAGAGGGAGGGATGAAATATTAATTTGTTTTTTCCTGGAAGTTCACTGTCTTTTTTCTCTCTCTGGGAAAATCTCATTGAGGGGGACCTAGCCTCAGATTATTTTCTTTTGATAATTAATTCTTAATTTATTTGTAATAATATTTTTTATTTAATTAATTAAATTTATTTATTTTTAGTTTTCAACATTCACTTCCATAAGGTTGTGAGTTTAAAATTTTCTCCCCTTCCCCAAAATGGTGTGCAGTCTGATATAGGCTCTATTTATACATTCATATTAAACATATTTTTACATCAGTCATGATATAAAGAAGAATTAGAACTAATGGGAGGAACCATGAGAAAGAAGAAATAAAACAAAACAGCAAAAGAAATGGAGAGCAAATTGTGTGCTTTCTTCTGCATTCAGACTCCAAAGTTTTCTCTGGATATGGACAGTATTTTCCATCATAAGTCTTTTGGAGTTTTCTTAGATCCTTTTCATTGCTGAGAAGAGTTAACTCTATCAAAGTCAGTTACCACACAATGTCTAGCCTCAGATTCTTGGGCAAAATACACGTGAAACAATCTTAATGGGAGCTTTGAGAACCTAGGAAAGATGACAGGGAAAGAATTGTAAGAATCTAAGGTTGCTAGCTTTTATCTGAATCTATCCATCAATCAGTAAACGTTTACTAAATGTCTGCTCTGTGGGGCCACTGAGCAAGATGCTGGAAATGCAAAGACAAAAGTGAAACCATCCCTGCCAAACCTTTTAAATAATTATTCATTTATGTAATAAATGATTACTGAATATATCTTCTATGGGCATGGCAGTTAAAGATAAATGGAGCTGGTCTCCAAAAGAAGACTGGTTGACTTGTCAGGTTTGTGAGAGAATTCTTCCAGGTATGGTTTGGACAGCATGTCCCCTGAAGTCCATTCCAACTCAGATTCAGGGAATACTGTGAAACCTGATCCATGCCATGCCCTGTAGTCTAGTGAGAAAGGAAAGCATGGTAGACTAATACCTATAAGGAAGATGTTCTAAGTGTTGTTTGTTATAAGGAAAGGGACAGGGAAAATACAGGGGATTTCTTGATGTGGGGAGCTCCTGGTAAGAAACCTCATCTATACATGAAGGTCATCCCCTTCTCCAAAACTTAAAGCCTTGGAGAGTTGTCCAGGAGCATTAAGTATCTTTCCCAGGCTTATACAGCAAATGTGTTAGAGGTAGAACTGAATCCTGTCCAGCTGTTCCTGACTTCAAGGTCAGCTCTCCGTCCACCACAAAATACTTCCTCTCTGATAAGTATAGTAAAGAAAGGGCTTTAGCAGCTCCGAGGAGGGAGAGGAATGTGGGAAGGAATACCAAGGAAGGCTTGATAGAAGAGGTCTGAGGTGGGCATTAAAGAATTGGTTGGATTCTGATGTACACAGCTGGTTTTCTGAAGCTAAGTGTAAATCCTTATTAAGTGTCATTTAATTCCATCCTGCTGATCTTCCAGGCTGGTTAAGTGGGAGTGATTCTTTATTTCAGATTGTGATTCTCTCTCTTCTAATATGTTACCTCTCTTACCCAGCATCCTTTCATCTAAATATGATGAGAATTCCTTCGGTGCTTTCCTCCAAGTCTTTGAGCTTGTGGGATTCTGGGTTAAAAATCTGAAAATCCCACTTTTGCTTTAAGCCACTAGGTTGTTGAATATTTTAGTAAATTACCCAGAAATAATCAAAGAAAATGGTTTTAACCATCCTTATTCATGCTCAAAAGCAGAAGGCAATCTCCCTGAGGGTAGTGACTTTTGCTTTTACTTAGTATCCCAGTGATTAGTCCCATAGCTGCTTTGTGAACCAATCCCTGGTTCCTTTCACAGCCCACCCAAGTGCCTCCTTCTCCATGAGGCCTCGCTTTATGCTCCTATCCCCTACTGCCTTCCCCACCAAAATCACCTTATTTTTTATTTTATATACTTAGGCAATAAAGAATAGACTAGAAGCTTCTTGAGGGCAGGGGCTATTTCATTTTTATGTATGTGCTTTGCTCATTCAGTGCTTTCTTTCCTTGGATGGGTGCTAGCTGACAGAGGTAACCAGAATCCATGTCTGACCTGCTTCTCTGGGCCAGCTTCTCTGACTGAGCAGTTGGAATAAAGTGGACCAACATGCTTATGTTTTAAACTCTGCCTTGCCATTGCAGAAGGACACGGATTTTTATATGAAACTTTTGGGATAAGACCTCAGTTTTCCTGGCACGTCGATCCCTTTGGAGCATCTGCTGCCACACCAACTCTGTTCGCCCTGGCTGGCTTCAATGCCCACCTCATTTCCCGGATCGACTATGACCTAAAAGAGGACATGCAGAAAGCCAAGGTAACATCACAGGGTCTAGACGTTCACTCTGCCTCTACTGTCTGTAGCACCAATGCAATATTTACAGCGCCCGTGATCATGATAAGGACTGTGACTATAAGTATCTCATGACAGTTGATCACAAACTCTAACAAGCTCTCCATATAGAGGACAGAACTGAAACATTTATAGACACCAGAAAACCTAATCCCAAAACCAGTAAGCCGATTCCATCATAGTATCAAAGATATTCAGAAGCCATAATAACACTGAGAGCCACAGTATCCTTCAACCTTCCCACAAACCAATACAAGATCAATATTTTGCTCACAAAGCTCTCTCTCTCCTTGCCTGAGCACCTCCTTCTCCCACCATCTCTCTGGCTCTGGCTCCCAGCTTCCTGTGGGCTCTGCTTCCCTTCAGCAAACTCCTCCCACCACAAGCTCCATGTGACTACATTCAGCCTATTAGGGGTCAGAGTTTACTTTCAAAGCAGGGGAGGTCTTCAAACTCCCCCCAAGTCTATTAAGAGGAAGGGCAGATCTTCAAATTCCCATTCCCATTACACTGTCCTACTTGGTACTTTTGGAATATAAACCTAGGGAACCGAAAGCTGGTGGAAAGAACCCTGGACTTGGTGTTGTAGGAAGGAAGATTGATACATGGCTCCCCTCATGAAGCTGCTGTGTGACCCTGGGCAAGTCACTGTATCTCTGGGCTTCGGTTTCCTCTTCTGTGAAATGGGGATGATGACATTGGCAACACTTGTCCATTCCCTCTAGGGTTAAGTACAGACTATTTAGCATTCTGCACCCTTTACCAACCTGGCTTCATCTTTGGTTTCCAAGCTTATGATGCACTCTTGTACATTATTATACATCATTCATGCCTTCTGCAGTTCATCCACATTGGCCTTCTTGGTTTTCCTCACACACTGTGCTCCATGTCCCATCTCTGGGCTTTGCATTGCTTGTCCCATCATGCCTCATCTCTACCTCATACAATCCCTGGTTCCTTTCACAGCCCACCCAAGTGCCTCCTTCTCCATGAGGCCTCGCTTTATGCTCCTATCCCCTACTGCCTTCCCCACCAAAACCACCTTATTTTTTATTTTATATACTTAAGCAATAAAGAATAGACTAGAAGGGGTGGCTAGGTGGCGCAGTGAATTGAGCGCCGGCCCTGGAATCAGAAGGTCCTGAGTTCGGAGCCGGCCTCCGACACTTAATCCGCACAAACAAAAAACCTAGCCGTGTAACCTTGGGCAAGTTACTTAACCCCGATTGCCCTAAAGGGGCGGCTAGGTGGCGCAGTGAGTAAGAGCACCGGCCTCGGAGTTGGGATGACCCGAGATCAGATCCGGCCTCAGAAAACGAGCACCCACGCATAAATCAAATAACTAGCCGTGTAACCTTGAGCAAGTTACTTAACCCTAATTGCTTTTAAAAAAAAATATTAAAAAAAAAAAGAATAGACTAGAAGCTTCTTGAGGGCAGGGGCTATTTCATTTTTATCTTTGTCTCCCCATCACTTAGGACAGTTCCTGCTACATGGTAGGTGCTTACAGATGCTTGTTGATTGATTGAGTGATTGTAAACCATAAAGCACTATATAAACATGAGTTATCATTAGATTGTAAACTGCTTCAGGAGAGGTGACTATCCTTTTCTTCTTTTTGTATCCCCCAGCATTTAACACAATGCCTGGCACATAATAGGCACTTAATAAATGTATATTAAATAAATTATGTGACCATTGACAGGTCTCTTTATCTCCCTGAGTCTCCATTTCCTCATCTATAAAATGGGAATAAAAATGCCTGTACTACCTGCTCCATAGTATTGTGAGGAAGAGGTATAAAAATGTCAACTAGTATCATCATTATTGTTAGTATTGATGGTTATGTGGCTTGGAAAAACAGCTTTTTTGTGTGTGGTGTGGAACTAGATGGCAGAACTAAGGCTGACAGTGAGTTTTGTGTCTCGAGGATTCTTCTTGTGTTGTTTGAAGTGCACCGGGCCCATTTGTGGTACAGCCCTGGTGGCATTCTTATCACAGTCTTTATTATTAGCTGCCTGTTGACATGGGGCAGTGTGGGTAATGCCATTGAGCCATTGGGACAGAAGTGCTCGTTCTGCTGGTATCTCACAGTCATTGGCCAAGCAGAGACCCAGGTGCTTCTCTGGGAATCAGTGGCTACAAGCATATAGCTTAGTTGTATGACTTTGGGCAATCACTTCATTTCCTTAGATATCCGCTCTCTAATATGCAAAATGGGAAGTGTTGCCTATCTCATGGGCTTATTTTGAGCCTCAAATAAGATAGTGTATGGACAGCACTTGGTAAATATCTGAAAGCCTACAGAAATGCCAATTTTTTCTTTTTTTTTTCCATGCACAATCATATTTTTATTTTTTTAAATTAATTTGTTTATTTACTTTTAGTATACAACATTCAGTTCCACAGTCCCTTGAGTTTCAAATTTTCTCTCCCTCTGTCTCCCCTCCCCATCATGGTGGCATGCACTCAAATATAAGATCTAGAAATATCTTCACATTAATCATCAGTCAGGTTGTTAAGAAGGATTATAACCAATGGAATGATCAGTGGGAAAGAGGAAGCAAAACAAAACAAGAAAAAGAAAGAGAGCAGGTACTTTGCTTCAGTCTGCATTCAGGCTCTGCAGCTCTTTCTCTGGATGTGGGTATCTCTTTCCATCATAAGTCTTTTGGAGTTGTCTTATAACCTTGCATTGATGAGAGGAGCCCAACTTATTGAAGTTAGTTGTCACACATACATTGTGTCTGTTATTGTGTAGAGATTTCTCCTGGTTCTGCTCTTCTCCTTCAGCATCAGTTTATATAAGTCTCTCCAGGTTATTATGAATTCTGTCTGCTTCTCATTTCTTATAGCACAGCAGTAGTCCATTACATTCATAT
The DNA here is from genome assembly GCA_011680675.1 of Gymnobelideus leadbeateri. Taxonomy (NCBI): domain Eukaryota; kingdom Metazoa; phylum Chordata; class Mammalia; order Diprotodontia; family Petauridae; genus Gymnobelideus; species Gymnobelideus leadbeateri. The sequence goes on from WOXC01000070.1 coordinate 86,643, forward strand.
ACCACAACTTGCTCAGCCATTCCCCAATTGATGGGCATCCCCTTGATTTACAGTTCTTTGCCACCACAGAAAGAGCAGCTATAAATATTTTTGTACATACAGTTACTCCTCCTATTTCTATGATCTCTTTGGGATATTACCCTAGAAGTGGTATTTCTGGGTCAAAGGGTATATACACTTATTTATAGCCCTTTGGGCTTAGTTCCAGATTGGTCTCCAGAATGGTTGGATCAGTTCACAATTCCACCAACAGTGCATTATTGTTCCAATTTTTCCACAACCTCTCCAACATTTGTCATTTTCCTGTTTTGTCATCTTAGCCAGTCTGATTGGTGAGATGTGGTACCTCAGAGTTGTTTTGATTTGCATTTCTCTAATCAATAGAGATTTAGAGCATTTTTTTCATATGCTTATAGATATCTTTAATTTCATCTTCTGAGAACTACCTGTTCATATCCTTTGACCATTTATCAATTAGGGAGTAATGCCAACTTTTTCAAAAGGTCATTCTCTCCACTATTACCTCATCTTCATATAACACTTTGTTCTTGGGTAGAATCTCATGTTCTGCTTAGAGCTTCTACTTTCAGGATTCTTCCATGAGACTGGAAACTCCAAAGAGCTTCTAGATTTGGCCCTCAATCCCTTCCTCCTCTGCCTTGCCTCATAGTGTATCTATGGTGCTTTTCTTGCAGAGACATGGGAGTGTGAGGGCTGACCACAAAATCATGTTGGGCTTCTGATCTCTCCCTAACCAGTGGTGTCACTCTGTGTTGCAGGAGCTCCAGTTTGTGTGGCGAGGGTCTCCATCTCTAGCTGAAAGTCAGGAGATCTTCACTCACGTTATGGATCAGTACAGCTACTGCACCCCATCACACATCCCTTTTTCCAACAGGTAGGTGTGTTTCTTCCACCTGGTACTTGTGGGTTCATTTTAGCATCTGACATGGCAGCCTTCCAGCTGTGTCAGGTTGAATCCCACCTCAGAGGCCACCTGGTCTAACTCAGAGCTGAAGGGCAGCCCCCCCACCATAGCATGCCTAACCAGTGGTCATCCAGCCTTTGCTCCAAGTCCTCCACAGAGGTAGAATCCACTGACTCCAAAGCAGCCAGTCTTACATTTGGATATCTGCTTTGTTTCTCCTTCCACCTGTTTCTCCTGGTCGGAGCCAAGCAGGACAAGTATAATCTTTTAGGTGCTAGCCCTTTAAATCTTCTCTTCTCCACCTAGGGGTGTCCCTTTCTTTTGACCGAACTTGAAATTCTTCATCTCAGATGTCCTCTTCTTGATGCTCTCCAGCTCTGTCAGTGTCCTTCCTAAACTGGCTTCCCAAATTGAACGTGGTACTCTCGAAGGAGTCTGCTCAGGGCTGAGCACAGCAGGTTTCACTTCCTCAGTGCTGGAAGCTACACCTCTCTTAATGTAGTCTAAGGTCCTTTCTGGCTTTCATATCATATTGTTGACTCTTAGCGAGCTTATAGTACACCCTTGTGTACTATACTATATATAAGACCCCTTGCTCCCCCATCTTTTTCAGTCATTCTGCAAGCATTTACCAAGCACTTTGTTAAATGCAGGGATACAGACTAGAGTTTATTGAGTAAGGGAGTAATGTAGTTAGACCTGTTGTTAAATAATATCATTTCATCAGGCACCGTGCTAAATGCTGGGGATGGTCATCTCTCTCTCAGATAATGAGGGTCAGGCTGGTTTAGCAACTAGAGGGCTGGTAAATCTTATCTCCAGCCCTGCCAGTTGGACCATGTGCAAGTCGCATGGGTCTTCAGGCAAATCTCTGAAACTCTAAATTATAAACAGATGATTATCTCAAGACTGGAGGGAGGGAGTGCCCATGCTAAAACCACAGGTCCTTGGCTTGTTGAGTTATAACAGATAACAGAGCAGGGTTTAAAACTCTGTGCCTTGTGAGAGGCCTTAAGGTCTGAAGACTGGGGGCTAGAGGGACTGGTAGAGAACATCTGCTCCAACTCCCTCATTCTTCAGACGAGGAAGTGCAAGCCCAGAGTCACAGGTTGTAAGTATGAGGCTTAAACCCAGATCTTCTGTCTTCAAATCTAGTGCCCTCTCTTTAAAAAAAAAATCATTCCACAACATATGTCTTAGCATTACATTAATTTAAAAATATAAATGGTATCCTCTTTACATCCTGTGCACCTTATACATTTTTTTCAATAAATACTCTCCATCCATACCCAAAACGGTAAAATCAGTAGTAGTCCTGTCCAGTCAAGGCAGTGCATTGAAATCTTTTTTGTTCATTTTCCTTAGTAGCCAGATGATGCAGTGTATTTTCCCCAATTCTCTTTGGCCATGCAATTTAGTGCCTGAGTTTTACTTTAGAGCAATCCCATGCAGCACAGCAGTACTTTATATAGAAATATGGTGTGTCTTAACAGAAGTATCCATTTCTTCTCCTTTTAAAAAAATTAATCTGCCCCACTATCCCCTCCCAATTAAGAAAAACAAATCCCCCAGAATAAGGTCTTCACTACATAGCTGCGGGGTCTGTCTCTTTGTGTTTCTGAAGTTAATTCCCTCTCTGACAAGAGACAAGTGGAGGGTTTTCTCTTATTTCTTCCGGCCTTGTTTCCTAGAGCTTCTCTCCCCATTGCCTTCTCCTCTGTGGGGGGTTGGGCAGCGAGTGGGCAAAGCTAAGTCTGAGCTCCGGCTCCATGTTGCCACGTGGTGCGGATGCCCGTGTCATGCCCCCTCTCAGCGGCTCAGTTTTCTCAGCTGAAAAATAACAGCTGCCATATATGTCGTACTTTGTGAGTACAACACTTTCACATGGTTAAGATGTTTTTTCTATAATATTTTAGGGTTGATCAATCAGTGAGCCAATAAATAAGCTTTTATTAAGTGTTTATTATGGACCAGGTACTGTGATATGTGCTGAGCATACAAGGAAGGCAGAAATCCCAAAGGAGCGTATGTTTTAAAGGGGACAAGATGACGTATAAATTATTTGAGGAGAAAATGAGGTCATGTTTATAACCTTAAAACACTATATAAAATGTTTGTTGTTTATTGCTCCTACTACTCCATATAAAATACATACAGAGTAGATCAGAGGTAGCATTAGAAGGGGAGATTCTAGCAGCCAGGGCTACTGGGAAAGGCCTCCCTGCAGAAGGTGATGTTTGAAATTTCAGATAAGATTAACAAAGAACTTTCTTTATAAGGCCCTGGGAGACAGGTAATTTGAATGGCGTTAACCCCATTTCCCTGTGAACAAACTGAGGCATGATAAACCCTGTCCAGACGGCCTGTTAGAGTTGTGTAGATCAGATGAGTGGAAGAGTGTGAAACCGTCCTCCTAACCAGAGTGTTCCGTGCTGGTCTGATGTGATTCGATGATGATAAAAAAGCAGCAAGCAATTATTAAGCACTTGTTGTATCTGTCTTTGTGCCAGTGAGTAGTGCCATGATAATTGCTGGAAATGCAAAAATGAAACAGTCCCTCCCTCCCCTCAAGAAACTTACAGTCAACAGGGGGAAACCCTGTAGATGTATACATACACACACACGTTTGTTTGTATTATGCATGTGTGTATATATTCACTTTTGTAGGCCCTGCATGTGTGAAGACATATATATATATAGTGTGTATATGTGTGTGTATGTATATATGTGTATTGTGTATATATGTGTGTATATACATGCACATGCATATACACATACATACACACATTTTTTTAGCCTACAAGTAATATAGAGCCATTGGAGTTTATTGAGCTAGAAAGTGACATGATCAGACCTGTCCTTAAACTGTCACTTTGGCAGCTGTTAGGAGGATGTGTTGGAGATGAGAGACCTAAGGGAGGGATTTTAATTAGAAAGTTGTCCCATAGTGCAAGCAAAGCATGATGAGGGCCTGACCTGTGATGGACAAGTAGATAAGAAGCAGCCCTTTTGGATGATGTTTACCTGTCCTCTTCTCTCCTCTCCTTCCTGTCCTCTTCATTTCCTTCCCTCCCTTACTCCCTTTCTTCAACAAACATTAAGTGCCCCCTCTTGGCAGAGCAGTGTGCTGAGTCCTTAGGGAGAAAAAAGGGATTACCCATTGCTAATAGTTGCAGGACCGTGGGTAAGTCACTTCATCTCTCATCAGTTTCCTTACCTGAAAAAATGGTCTTAATAAACCCTGCTTTTCCTGCTTCTAGGATCACTCTGAGGCCCAGATGAGATAGTGTTTAAGAAAGCACCTTCTGAACTGTATTATTCCCTGCTAATGTAATATGGCATCATGGTGATGAGATTGATGTCAGCCTATGAAAGAATGTGAAGAGCTTTGCTAGTGGTTTTCTGCAATGTTGCTCTTGACATGCCAGGGAAGAAGACATCTGCTGTTTTAATAGTCCTCCACCCATCGAGTGACCCCTTTTAATTGGATTATGCCTTAGCAACTGACTATTGCCAGCCTCCACCTCTCCCATTGGACCGCAGCCTGTAGAGCTGCCTGAAAATTGTTTCCTAGAGACTGAGATGGTTTTAAGCAAAGTGTTTCTTCTCCATTAATCCATCTCCTAGAAACCCAGACTTGAGTCTGTCCAAGCCCATCGCTGGGCCAGTTGGCTTGGCTTCGTGGCATGTGGGTGGTATTGGAGCTGCTGAGAGTTATTCACAGGCTTTTGGGTTCTCAGCTAGGAGGAGGAGGCAGCCCTGGACTGGAAAGTGCTGTTTTTGGTCTCTGTTTGTGGTCAAGACTAAATTATGTCCTTCTGAAAAAGACACTGTACTTTATTGAATTGGATTTAATATTTATGGAGGGCCCACATGTACTTGGCATTATTCCAAGAACATCTTGCCTTCACATAGGACTTTGGAGTGCATGTGACCTCCAAGAAGTTTTACAGAGATTGAAGAATACAAGGGGAAATTTTTTTAAACCTCTCCACAATACCAAAGAAATGTGGCTGTAATTATAATTCACATTTTCAATGTATTGGGAAGTTTATAAAGTGCTTTCATCACAGTAACTTTATGGGGAAAGTAGGGTAAGAGTCTAGAGGGCTAGATTCAGGTTCTACACTTAGTTGGGTGTGAAAGTAAGTCACAGTGTCTCTGAGCCTCAGTTTCCTTTTTTGTAAAATATGTTTTGTAAACCTTAAAACATTATGTAAATGGAATTTATTGTCATTATCCCCATTTATCAGCAGAGGAGACAGAGACTTAGAATCACTTAGATAAGTGACTTGTCTAAGGCCACTCAGCTAGCAAATGCTAGAAAGAAAATTTAGACTCAGGTTTTCTGATTCCATATCCAGAAATTTTTCTACTGCTACTCTAGCTTTCCTCCTTCAGAAAAGTGGGTAGTAGGTCAGGAAAAAAGAAGCAAAGCCTGGAGATCATACATTTGTTCATTCAATACCCACTGTTTAGTTCCTACTATGTGCAAAGCACAGCTCTTGTATATTATGCCCCCACCTCCAAGGAAAAGGAAAGCTATGGTCATATACAACCCTTGCAAAGAGATACCACAATCTTCCTGAGGGGAAGTCCTTCAGAATACTGCTTTGGATGGCATAAGCCTAGTAGAGGTCATCTAGTCCAGCTGTTATCAAACTCAGATAGAAACAGGCCACTAATCTATTTTGATGTAGTATTCTATTTGAATCCCAGGGCACTGGGGAGTGTTGTGACTCTGGCAGGCACCTCTGATCTAATCTCTCCTCTTCATTTGACCTCTTAAGAAACTGTGACCCTCAGAAGTTAAATGACTTGGCCAAGACAACAGGAGTAGTCAGTGATTGAGTTGGGCTGCCCTGCACTGTCTGCTCCACTTCCCTGGAACTTTTATTTCAGCTGACATTTTGTTTTCAATAAATAAACATTTATTCCCTCCTTTCAATAAGTAAAGTATTTATTGAGCATTGATGATGTGTCAGACACTGGGTTGGAAGCTGAGGAAACAGCCCCTGCTCCCATTCTGTCAGAGGAGACAGCCTGTGTAAGAAGAGGCAGCCCTATATTACCCATTTCCAAGGATTGTAGACAGGAAACCCTTGTGGCAAATTCCTCCAGGCTTTCCCTGGTGTGTCCGTGGTGCTCTGTTGGAGTGGTGGAAAGGGGCAGGAGACGGAGTATGTGTCAGGGATAGGGCCTGGGCCTGGGATTCCATCAGAAAACTCCCCAGCGAGGAAACACTCTCTGTCAGTGCAGGTCAGCACCTTCTGGTATTAGAGTTGCCCACAGCACTTGGAGTTTAGAAAGGTTAAATGACTTGCCCAGGGGGCTTTGCCAGTATGTGTCAGAGGCAGGACTGGAACCCAGGTTTCCTGGGTCTAAGGCTCACTCCATCCACTCTACCATGTTTCCTCTCTCACAGTCTTACATTACTCTTCTGATAATACCATCTAACATTTATATAGCACTTTAAAATTGACAGAATGCCCTCCTCCTCCTAACAACCCAGTGAGGGAAGTAGATTAAAATGTTGTTAGTCCTGTTTTACTGAGGAAACTGTTAGGGTCAGATGCTTTCCCTAACAAGCCACACATATTTGTGTTACAGCACTAAAAAAGTGTGAGGGAGTAGCTGTTATCAGTGCTAGAGGCTCAGGTATTCTGTGCAGGGATATTCATATTTCCCAGTCCACAAGCTGTCCTCTTTGGAGAGAGAAGACCAGGCTCTAACCTCTGAATTGCCAATTCTGAATCTGTGTGTGTACGTGTAATATGTATGTACATACACATACACATACATATGTATGTAGATGTATGTGTACATACATATCTGCTTGCATTTGCTATGTCTTTCCTATGGAAGAAAGCTCAGTGGCTACAGGCTACTCTTTATCCCCTCCCTGAACTGAGAGGAAATGCTGCTACTTTCAATGAAAAGGACATTTCCCCCCACTTTTCCCCATTTAGCAACCAGCAATTTGCTCCTTTTTTAATTCCGCTCCCCCCTGTGGACTGCTCTCTGCTGTGATTTTGCAATGCCTTAGCAGGAGGCAAAACCACTCTCTCATAAATGAAAGTTATTTGTTCTGACTGTTCAGCACATCAGGAAGGGAGTTTGGAGGCTTTGTTAAGTAGAACGGATTAAGTTTGGCCAGAAAGACAGCTTTGCTCTCAGCTGAATTCTGGTCGCAAATGATATTTTGCTTTTGTTGATGGAATATAAGCAGAGTCTTTGCTTTCTGTTTTACTGGTAGCTTTATTTGGCTCTCAGGGGAATCTACCCAGGACCTGTTCCCCTTGGAAACATTGAATTTCAATCTTAGAGACTGTCTAGTCCAGCTTCCTAATTTTGCAGTGGAGAGCTCTGAGGCCCGGCAAAAACGTCAGTCTTAGGATTTATTGCTGAAAAGGATCTCAGAGATCTTCTAGTAATCATCATGATGATGATGGTGGTGAGAAATGGTATTTATGTAGCACTTGAAGGTTTATAAATCATTTTACAGATACCTCATTTGATCCTCACAACAATACTGGGAGGTTGGTGCTATTATAATCCTCATTTAAGAGACCCAGGTAGACAGTGACTAAGTGACTTGCTCAAAGTTACATACCTAGTGAGTATCTGAAGCTGGATTTGAACCCGGGCCTCCTGGTCTATCTACTGCACAATCTAGATACTACCTTTAGAGGTAGAATGACCTACTTGTAGTAGGTCATATAAGTGACAGAATCAGAACTCCACCTCAGATACTCTGGCTCAAGAACAAAAGCTGTTTTCTTTAGAATTAGTACCAGGAAATAGAATCACGAAGTTGGAGGTGACCTCTTCTGTAACCCCCTTATTTTTTGCTGAAGAGACTGGGGAAGTGGCTTCTCCATGGGCACACAGCTAGTGAGTGTCAGAGCCAAGACTTAAACTCAGTGCTTGTGGCCCCAGATCTGTTTTCTTTCTAGGACACAGGTTCTTAATCAGTTTCCTGATCAAGTGGGTTAATGTTTGTAACTTAGCACAGTGCCTGGTATGTATTCAGTGCTAGATAAATGCTTATTTATTCCCTTCCCTCCCCTTTGGCAGGCAGCCTAGTGAAATCTACAGCCCCTTCTCAGAATAGTGTTGTTTTTTTTTAATGTGCAGTACAAAATACATAGTATTACAAAGGAAACCAGTTTGAAATTCTGATATTTTGAAATATCAAACTATTTCCATGGACTCCTGTTCTAGAAGATTCTTAGAGCTAGTAGAACTCAGTCCTCATGTTTTATAGTTGGAAAAACACCTAGGGCTCAGAGGGGAAAAGGGACTTGCCCAATGGCACTCAGAAAGTTTGTCATGAATCTTAGAATTGAGATAAGACCTCAGGGGTCTTGTCCATCCACTCTCAGAAATAGTGCCACTATTAGAAGAATAGAACCCACTCCTGATTCTCAGTCCATTGCCTTTTCTTCTGGCCTGTGCTGGCTCCCTTGTGTGTCTAGAAAGATGGCAGAAAGCAAGGGTAGCTTGCTCTCCAGTAAATGAAACTTGATCATTTGAAGAGAAATAGCACTCTCAATATTGACTACCATTCCCCTTGATTAAAACTAATGGACCAGCTTAATGTCATAGAAGCATCATGGGAAAATCCTCCTGGGCATTCCAGTACTGTTGCTATGCTTGAGGTCTGATAGAGATCATGAGCTTCTGTTTCCATACCCTGATTTTTAAAATAATAACCACTTATGTTTATAAAGTGCTTAATGCTCCTCAAAACATTTTCCTATCCATTACGTCTCATTTGAGCCTCACAATGAGCTGGGCTGCCTTTATACAGGGGCAGGACCAGGAGCAGCACAGGGTGCAGGGGTACAGTCTGAGTTCAAGTTATATTCTCTCCGTTTGATTGACTGGGGCATTGAATGTCAGAGAAGTTAAGCCAGTAACCCAAGATCATTCAGCTAGTAAGTGTCAGAGCTGAGACTAGAATCTGGGACTTCTACTGGGAGAAGTAAGAGCCCACATTTCTCTCCCTCTCCTTCCCACTCCCCTAAACATAAACAGAAAGAACAACAGTACACCCAAAAAGTCCAAAGTAAATTAAACAGTTACAAAGATCAAACAGGACTTGAATGAAGAGATATGAGAAGGCATCCCCAGCCTCCCCCTTCCTGGAGGTAGGTGGTCCATAGCTAATACACATTACACTTGTTTTGGGACTTTTTCAGTCTGTTGATCAGTTGGGTTGACTTTTTTTCCCCTTTCTAAAATATGCTGTTTGTCATATGCGATGACTCTCTCTGGCAGAGGGAGCTAGAGGGATACAGGGGATCACTGTGGTGCTATAAGAAACAGAAAATATCAATAAAAACTTTTAAAAATATAAAGAGCCATGGTCAGTAGCTCTCTGTTAGGAACAGGGTAAGGTTCAGACTCAGCCTGGCATTCAGAAGCTTCTACAGCCAGGCCCCAGATTGTCTTTCATTCCTTGTGTCTTGTTTACATGATAGATGGAAAACACTTCAGCAAACTTTAAAGTACTGTATTCGAATCCATCATCATTCTTACTGTTACCACACCCTTTTGGCTATCTGGTCAGACTATGCTACTTACCACCCCCCACCCCCAGTATACCACACCCAGTCTCTCAGTCTCTGTGTCTCTATTTCTGTCTGTCTCTCACACACAGACTCCGTATTGCCTTGTTCAGACTGTTTCACTGATGCCCTCCAAGCTCACTCATCCTCTGGGTCCAGCTCAAATGCCATCACTTTGCTGGTACCACTCAACCGCAAGGAAATACCCTGAGTGTTTAGGTGACCACTGGAGCAAGTGGCAGAGCTGGGATTCATACCCAAGGCATTGGACTCCGCAGCCAGCACTCTTTCCCTGCACTAAATTGGTTCTTCATAGATTACCTTGTGTTGTTATTGATCTCTTTTCATATTCCTTGTTAGCAGTAATAATAATGAAGGTCACAGCTCACATTTGTGCCATTTATAAAGTAGGTGGAGCAAATGTAATTCTCCCATTTTATAGAGTCCCAGAGAGCTCAAATAACTTGCCCAAGTTTGCTTAGCAAGAGAATGGCCCACCTGGGATGTAAACCCAGGTTTTCAGACAAGAAATTCAGTATGGTTTCCCTGGAACTGTTCAGACCTAATGGCAGAAGCAGCTAGGCCTCCATCTTCCTTGCATCCCTCACACTGCAGGTTCTCAGTCAGTGTACTTTGGTCAATAGCACACTCTTTGGCTAGCCTGACTCTTAGAGCAGCCAGAGGACCTGAGCCTCAGTGGCCACTCCCAGTGCTTGGGCTAGAGTGGGCAGAGAGGTGTGTATCCCTGTGCTTAGAAGACTGGACTGGGCTTCTGGGATTACACCCTTTACATCCTGCCTGAGTCACTTCACTCAAATAGCCTTTGTCAAGAGTCCTTTAGATACCAGGGACCGTGCTAGGCCTACGGGATAAAAAGAGCCGCATGACCCTGGGCTAGGCATCTCACCTCTTGGAGCCTCAGTTACCTCAAATGCAGATGAGAAATTACCTCCCCTGCTTATTCTAGGGACCAAATGAGAGTGTGCATGTAAACTTTGTGGACTTCATAAATCACTGTCAGTCATTAGTCAGTCAGTCAACATTTATTGACTGCCCACTATATGCATAGCACCTTATATAGTTCTTGCTGTATGGAGCTGTGTAGCTCAGTGGATAGAGCACTGGTATTGCAACCTGGAAAACCTGGGTTCAAATCCAGCCTCAGACACTTATCAGCTGGGTGCCCCTGGGCGAGTCCTCCGCTTGCCTTGGTTTCCTCTTCAGTAAAACCTCCCAGAGTTGTTGTGAGGATCTACTAAGACAGTGTTGTGCTACATAAAGGTGAGCTATTACTAGGATTATGTGCTGGGCATGGCACTAAGCCCTGGAGTAAACCTGAGATCTTCCTGTTGACTTTGACTGAGAGTCCGAAGACCCAGGTTGAAGCAGCAGCTCCTACTGGGGCAGTGACTTACCTTCTCAGAAGCTCCCTTTGCTTATCTGTGAAACTGGAATGATGATACCTTCTCTCCCTTCCTTTGAGGTCTCTTGGGAAGGAAGAGCCTTTGCTCCCCAGACTTGAAGTGTTTTTTAGGGTTACAGAACCACAACTGTTTCCTCCTCAGGTCAGGCTTTTATTGGAACGGAATTGCACTTTTCCCCAACCCTCCAGAAGATGGTGTGTACCCCAACATGAGCGTGCCAGTGACGGATGCCAGCCTCAGCCTCTATGCACAAACCATGGTGGCCAACATCAAGGAGAGGGCAGCCTGGTTCCGGACCCAGGATGTGCTTTGGCCGTGGGTAAGGGAGTTAGAGGCTCAGTCTTGGGAGCTGGTTCTCATGTTTGTAACTACAGAGGCAGCCTGATTGTGGTGGGAAGCAGCTCTGGGCTTAGAATAGAAAGATCCCCCTGTCTGGAAGCCTTCATTGACTGTTTGAGCTTGGGATCTCGGTTTCCTCATCTGTCAAATGGGGATAACTATATTTGTACTACCTGCTTTGTGGGATTGCTGTAAGGATCAAGTGAGATCAGATTGTCCTTCTTAACCTTTCTTTCCTTCCTCCCTCCTACCTCCTTCTCTTCCCTTCCCTTTCCTTACTTTCACTCTTCCTTCCCCTCCTTTCCTTCCCTCCTTCCTTTTCTCCTTTTCCATCTTCCTTCTTCCCTTTCCTTCTTCCTTCCCTTCTTCCTTTTCTCCCTTCCCCTTTTCCTTTTCTCTCCCTTCTTTCCTTCCTTTCTCCTTTCTTCTTTCCTTCTTCCCTCCTCTTCCCCTCTTTCCTTCCCTACTCTCCTTCCTCCCCTTCTTTCCCTTCCTTTTCCTTCATTAATAAAACACTTATCAAGTGCCTACTATTTTCCAGCCACTTTGCTAGGCTCTGGGGATAAAAAGACAAAAATAAAGCAGTCCCTACCCTCAAGAAGGTTCTGTTCTATTGGGGAGAGAGATAACTATGTAACGTGAACATATATAAACACGTACAAAATAAATACAAGGGGGAGGGGAGATACTGGGAGCTGGGGGGGAATCAAGAAAGGCTTTATGCAGGATTTAATGTTTGAGTTGAGCTTTGAAGAAATCTGGGGATTCTGAGAGGTGGGAGTGCTTTCCTGACAGGCAGGACTGCCTGTACAAAGGTGCAGAGGTAGGAGATAGGATGTCAAGGTTGAGAAAGGCAGGAAGGCTGCTGTGGTTAGGCAGGTCTTCAAACGACAAAACAGAGGATTTTGTATTTGGTGGTGGAGGTGCAGATATTATCAGTGCTAACAATAAATTAGATTTGTTTGGTGTTCTATGGTTACATAGATCCTAATATACTCCCTCTTCACTTTTTAAATAAACTACTTTAAGTTTTACAAAGCACTTGCCTCACAAAAGCTCTCTGAGTTTGGGATTGCAAGGATTAGTTATTCCCTTCTTCATCGATGAGGGATCTTGGGCCCAGAAAGATGAAATGACTAATGTCACAGAGCTAGAATTCATATCCAGGTCTCCTGGCAGATAGATTGGATAGAAAGCACCTAAGCACCTGAGGAGGATGTACTTTCTCTTCAAGAAGGGAAAACATCACATTCATTGATGGGCACAGGGAGCTGGGTAGGCATTTGTCTTTGGGGATCTTAGGAATTCATTAACCAGGAAGCTCCTAAAGGACTGACCAACTACTGGAAATTTCCTTATTCCTCTTCAAGGAACATTGGAATCATCTCATTAGTAGTGGTAGGTTATGGTTTGGTGGTTGCTTATCCATTTGGAAAAACGATAACTGGCAGGTGCCAGGAGTTTTAACTTTTTAAAATGCAATTTTGTTTAGAACTTTGCTTATAACAGCCTTGGCGAGGGGTGGGGAGATGCTAGGTGGGTCATGCACAGCAGGGCTTGGGCTAGAACCCAGATCTCCCAGGTCAGGTGGTATGATGCATTTGAAGGTGGCCCTTCCCCCCAGGGATGGTACATTTCCATGGAACTTTGGACTAAGATAACGATCCTCACGATACGTTCTAGCTCTAACATTCTGCATTCTGAGGCCTTGTCCAGCTCCAGTGCTGGTGTGCAGAGATTCCCTCCAGTGCTAACATTCTATGTTCTAAGCTTCTAGCTCTTAATCTTCTGTGTTCTAAGGTTCCTGCTGGCTCTGAAGCTCTGAGGGCCCCTCCAGTTCCACCATCCTGTGCTTTGTGTTCTGAAGTTCCTTGTAGCTCTGACGTTTTGTGTTTTATGTTCTAAGGTCACTTCCAGTTTCAGTGTAATGTTTTCTACATTCTTAGCTCCCCTTCAGCTCTAAAATTCTACTTTTTGTGTTGTAAAGTTCCTTTCATTTCCAATAATGTTATCCAAGATAAGGGAAAGGAGAAAAAAGTCTCCTATAGAAATGTTAGCAGAATGTTCTATTACAAACACTTCCATCTCAGCACTAAAGGGTCCACTCCAGCCATTCATTTTCAGTGACTTAAGCAACCTGCTTGGAGTCCCTGTTGCTTCCATCATTTAAAATAGCATTAATGATTATTATTGGGCCCCAGCCCAGTTAATGCTATTTTAATGATAACACTTCACACTTAGAACATAATGCTTGGCAGGTTACAGAGTGCTTTCCCATATGTAATCTTGTTCAGGCCTCACAACAACCTTGTGTTACTATTGTCATTTCGCCCTGAAGGGCACTGAGGTCTAGCAGCTACCCCGGGGTGCACAGCTAATCAGGAGCAGGGCCAGGATTCAAATCCAGGTTGTCAGACTCCCTAAATCTTTCCACTCTCATGCATCGCTTCCTTAATGTGGTCAGCAGTGTCATTCTTGCTGCTCCATGGGCTGGTGGGAAATGATGGCCAGTTGTAATGGGGTGCGCCTGACTTACCTACAGTACAGCCATCCAGGCCAAAATATGGCATATTAGGGTTACCTCTGGGCATTGTAGGCTCCACACAAGCCAAGCAGATCACCCCACGTTTTTGTATACTGTATATTCCAGCCAAAATGACCTTCTGGATGTTCAGAGAACTATCATCTCATGTCCTTCTGCTATGTCTGTAATATGCTCTTAGAATTTTTAGCCTCCTTCAAGAACTCAGCTCAGATGCTGCCTCATGCAGGAGGAGAAAGTCTTTCCTGACTTTTATCTCTCCCCTCTACCAAGTTGTTAGGGCTTTCTCCTCCCACAGATTATCTTAAGTTTATTTACATGTCTGTGTACATGTTGCATTTCAGGCCAAGCCACAAGCATTTATAATAATGAATGGCATTTTGAACTTCACAGCTCTAGGAGATAGGTGCTATAGGTAATATCCCCATTTTACAAGGGAGAAAACTGAAGCTCCTGGAGGTTAAGTGACTTGTCCATGGTCACACAGTTAATGATTGTTGAAGGCAGAATTAGAACCCAGGTCTTCCTAACTGCCTCATCCAATACTCTGTGTTCACCACTGCCCCACACAATAATCCTTGTCTTCAAGGAGCAGTTAACAGGACTGTTCTGTTTTGTCTTTGTCCATCCATTACCTAGTACAGTGATTTATACATTGTATATGCTTAATAAATGGTTGTTGGATGAATTAATAAATTAACGAAAGGCTAAAAACATGGAGACCTAATCCCATGTCATTTCTTATTCTTGGGCAAGTTAAATCTACCCCCAGTTTGGTTTCACAAATTCACAGATTACTGGAGCTGGGATGAATTCAAGAACATAAGATGTTAGAGCTGGAACAAACTTTAGAAGTTATTTTATTTAACCCTCTCATTTTATAGAAGGGGAGATTGAGGCCCAGAGAGGTGAAGGCCTCAGGTCATAGGACTAGCTAATAGCCAAGGAAGGACTAGGACCCGGATCATCCCGCTCATCTCCCAGACCTGAGCCTTTCTACTACATTTGGATACCTGTAGTGCTTCCAGTTGGAATGAGATCATGACCATCTTGTGGTAGATTTGAGGGGCTCACAGTTATCTGTAGGGATAATGATGCTATCACAAATAGACCTTTCATAGATCTTCATAACCCATAGGGGCAGGTGCTGTTGGACAGATAAGATGGAGAGGTAAGCGCATTGCCCACCTAATACAGGCTTTGACGAGACCCCAAGGCTCCTGGCTTCTGGTGCCATGTTATCCTTTTTGTTTGTGAATTGCAGGGTTGTGACAAGCAGTTCTTTAACTCATCTGTCCAGTTTGCCAACATGGATCCATTGCTAGCCTATATTAATAACCACTCTGAGGAGTTTGGGGTCACTGTGGAATATGCTACTGTAGGTGATTACTTCCGTGCCATTCATGATCGAGATGTCACCTGGAGCATACGGAACCAGCAGGACTTTCTTCCCTATTCGACAGGTACTTACATTGCCTGCTTTCCCCCTCACTTTGGGTTACCCTAGAAATACTTAGGGTTGTGTGTGTCTTACCAGTGACTTCCATTTAGGCTACTCAGACTTTATTAGAGGCCTCACTGTTTTCAGGTTTCAAAAAAGTGCAGTTAAATAAACCTTCATTAATTGTCTATTGTGTGTGTAGGACCCTGGGGATACAAGGTGAAAAGCAACAGTGCCCCACCCTCAAGATACTTCCCCTATGACATTTATATTAAAGACAAAAAATTCCGATCTATGATTAAATTCCAATTTTTTTTTCTCTCAGAGGACATTCAGAATGTTCCAAAAGAGACCTTGAAACAGACTGTAAACCACAAGGGCAGAGAAGGACCTTGGGGATCACTCAGTCAGAATCACAGAATCTGAGTAGTAAAGGGCTGAAGGGACCACCCATGCCTATGTCATATCTAGGCTTTGCTTGAAGGCCTGCAGTGACAGAGGAACTTCTACATCCCAAGGCAGCCCATTCCATTTTGGGACAACTTTCATTGTTAAAGTGTTTTCCCTTAAATCAAACCTAAATTTGCCTTTCTGCAGTTTTTACTCATTGTTCCTCTGGGGCTGGTCCCCTCCTTCATGTGACGGTCTTTTGTGACGTTGAGGACGTTTATCAGTCCCCACTAAATCTTATCTTCTCGAGGCTAAATATCCTAAGTCCTTGAACCCTGTCCTTAACCATCATGAGCACAAGGGCTGCCTGCTGCCCTTCTCTGGAGTCTTTCCAGCTTATCAATATCCTTCCTAGAAGTTCAGTCCCTGGGGCGGCTAGGTGGCAAAGTGAGTAAAGCGTCGGCCCTGGAGTCAGAAGGACCTGAGTTCGGATCTGGCCTCAGATACTTAACACACACACAAACAAACAAACAAAAAAAAACCTAGCCGTGTGACCTTGGGCAAGTTACTTAACCCCAATTGCCCTCCAAAAAAGCAAAAAAAAAAAAAAAAAAGGCAAGAAGTTCAATCCCTGCCCCCTCCCCATTCTACAGAGAGGAAAACCAAGGGCAGAAAAGGGAGTGGCTTGGCACAGGTTATAGAGCTCACGTCATGACAGAACTGGGTTTAGACCCTTAGCCTTGTGCTCTTGGGACTGCTCTGTGTGGCAGCATTAAGTGAACAGAAGGAGAAGTCCAGACAAGTTCTAAATGCCACCTTCTGCAGGGGACCTTTCCTGGTCCCTTCTTCTCACCTATCTCGAGTTGCCTGATGTTTACTTTGTATATCCTTTAATATGAACATGGTAGCTTCTCTCCAGGGGCAGGAGCCATGTCATGTTTGCCTTTGGATCCTCAATAGCTAGCACCATAAATGACACCCAGTGGGTGCTTAATAAATGCTTGTTATTTACTTGATTGTTTCTGGGAGCCAGAAACTTTCTGGGAGTTGCAGATTTCAGTTCCTTATGAGGAAAACTCATAAGTAACTGAGGTTAATTTCCTAAAAATTTTGATATCTTTTGCTTTTAAATCTTTCATTTAAAATAAATGCCTCTCTCCAGCAAGCCATCCCTTGTAACAGTTTTTTTTTC
>WOXC01000071.1:0-12755 GCA_011680675.1 Gymnobelideus leadbeateri
TTTAGACATCAGGTTAGTGCATTCATACCCACACCCTCTATCTAAGTATAACCCTTTTGAAGGTCATGATAATCATAAAGATTTTGAATATTGACAGTTATCAGCTCCATATATAGGGGTGGGTGTGGGTGTGTGCACTTATGCATGTGTGAGTCTGTGTTTCTCTTGTTTACCTTTTTATATCTTTCTTGAGTCTTGTAATTGGAGATCAAATTTTCCATTGAGCTCTGGCTTTTTCATCAGGAACATCTGGAAGTCCCTTATTTCATTAAACGACCATCTCCTTGCCTGGAAGATTATGCTCAGTTTTGCCGGGTAGTTAATCCTTGGTTGTAGTCCTAGCTCTCTTGCCCTATGAAATATCAAATTCCAGTCCCTCCGCTCTTTTAATGTAGAAGCTGCTAGGTCCTGTGTGATCCTAGCTGTAGTTCCTCGATATTTGAATTCTCCTGGATCTGTTCTCTAGGTCAGTTATTTTTCCAGTGAGATATATTACATTTTCTTGCAATTTTTCGATCGTCTTGTTTTGTTTGATTGACTCTTGCTGCATCATAGAATTCTGAGCTTCAATTTGATTGTTTCTAATTTTTATCGAATTACGGTCTTCAGTTATTTTTTGAAGTTCGTTTTTTAGGGAGGTATTTTCTCCAATTACTTCACTGAGACGTTTTTCCAAGTTGGTCACTGCCTCCCTGATTTGGTCTTTAAAATTTTTCTTAAGCTCCTCCAGGAATGCTATTTGGGCTTGAGACCAGATCATGTTTCCTTCTGTGGTCTCAGGTGTGGGTAGAGAGTCTATATTGTCCTGTGTGTTTTGTTGTTCTTGCCCTGCATAGTATGCTCGAATAGACTTTTTTGCCTTCCCCTTCTCCTTCTCGGCTTCTTTTTTTCCCATTGTGACTTCCTGTTTCTTAGTTTCTCAGGCTATGAGTTTAGGGCCTGATCCTTGACTTTGAATACCTCTGGGTGGCTAGTTTATGGCTAAGTCAGGGAAGTCAATGAGGGATGTAGATGAGTAGGTATGGGTGTGTCTGACCACTTCAGATTTCTGTCTCTATACCCCTGGGCTATAAGTAGGCTTTTGTTGGTAAGGAGAGGTGGGGCTTGTTGGAACCCCACCCTCTCTTCTCTTCAGACTCCTGGCTATCTCAGTTACACCCCTTCTTGGAGACTCTCAAGCCTGGGGCTATTTCCATTAACTTGGGATTTCAATCTGGGTGGGAGACTTATCTTTGGGTTTTCTGCTTCATGAAGGAGGGATGGGAGGATCTGAGCAGCTAGAATTTACTTTGCCATTCCAGCCCCTGTATTATACAGGCAGGCAGTTTCTAAACTTCCAGGCTGGGGGCCGAATGCAGCCAGAGAAGCCGCTCTTTCCACTGAGGGCCCAGCTCTCCTACCTGGCTCCAATGATCCTACCCGTCCAAGAGATGACTGCGATTCGTCCTCGGTAAGTCTGCAGGCTGGGGCTTTTGCTCTCTCTGGTGTAGTCTACTTGTCTGCTCTTAGGTCTGGGCTGTGCAGACACCACGAGCTCTGTGCTTGACCAGTCCGGACACACTGGGCAACCTCCTGGGCTGGACTCTGCCACACTTCGTCTTCCAGTGGGCTCCGTCACTCCGGTTTCCACTCAGATTCACCCTTTGAGCCTTAGTCAGAAAAGGGAATTTAAAAGGGGGAAGGGGAGAAAAAGGTACTTGTGCAGGGGGGTGTGGGTCCATTTAGTCAGAAGCAATGCTGGAAGGGGAATGAAGTAAGGAGTATCAAGCTTCTGCCATACCCTAGAAGGACGCCCCTGGAAGAAACAACAATGGGAGAAAGGTAATGGCATTTCATAGAGACATTCCAGGCTTGGAAGGCTGTTGAATAATGGTGGAGAAGAGGGAGAGGAGAATGCCAGAATACAAACGGAGTGCCACCTTTAAACATTATATGATATTAGGTGGTATGGAAAAGACACAGAAAGGTGAAAATTAAGAAAAAACCCAAATTCACACTAGGTTCCTATTATGTGTGTGGTATGGGTGCTTGGGTTGCAAAGATGAAAAATCATTAGCATTTCTATAACACGAACATCTGTAAAATCCTTTTGGTATGTCATTTCAATTGACTCTCACAACTTCCCTGTGGTGGAGATGCTATTATTTGCCCCTTATACAGACAGGGAACATGAGGCATTGAACTTAGACAAAGTCTAGTGCATGTAGCTAACAACTGTGACACCTAGCTAACAACAAAAGGAGATTATGAGATAACTGGATGGGGGCAAATTCTCCCTAACTGAAGGGACTTGTCCTAGGATCTGCAAAGGTTCTGGTAAGAAAGGGACATGCCTAATGATGTTAGGTTGCTAGAATGATCCTACCTTTGTTCCAGAGAGCAATGCACCTAGGGTATAGAACCTTCTGCTTGGCAGGTTCTCAAAGTCTTGACTCTGAGCAGAAAGAAGTGACATGGCCTTCTGCTGGTTCCAAGGTAAGGGATGATGCTCCTTGTGGAAGAGCTTAGATATGCTTTAGCCAAGGATTTCTGCTCATCTGAGAGATAGTGGTGGGGATGGTAGAAGAGACTGGCCAGACAGCTAGCAGTGACCACTGGACCACTGTATAGTCAAGCAGCACCTGGCAATGATGAGGGAAGATTATGAGGCTATGGTGGATGGAAGTAGCATGAATATATTAGCATACCCTTACGCCTGGGTGTCTCCTTTTCTCTGATCACAAAACTTGACTATATAGTTTCAAGATGGGGATAGAATGGGGATTAGAGAAGATCTTACAGGGAATATAGTATTTAATCTGTGATCTAAAGGAAGAGAAGAATTTTAGGAACATGTAGACTCTTTAGACTCTAACCTCTGTTAATTCCCCTTTTAAATAGTGGAAAGTCCTGGCTTGAATGAATTAAAAGCAGGTACTGCTCAGAGGACAGTGAAAAGGTTTATGATGGGTAGCAGTAGTTTGGAACATATGTATGGAAATAGGGATTGGACCTGTGATTTCATCATTTTAGAAAGCTCCCAGGTGAGGAAACACATCACTAATGCCATCGGGTACCTTCTATAAAAGGTATGTCTGAGAAGTGTGTTGCCCAGGAAAGATGTATATATACATATGGAATGTCTAAATGTATAGAGAAGTGACTTGGAGGGAAATATACATAGATCCCTCTGGCAACTTGCCTACTCTTCTCCAAGAGAAACTTTGATGAATTTCTTTTGTTCCCCTCTGGGCAGGAGTCAATAAATGTTGATTAAATGCCTACTATGTGTCAGGCACTAGGCTAAATGATATAAATACAAAAAAAGGCAAAAAGATACTCACTGCCCTTAAGGGGCTCACAGTGTATTTTAAGGGAAAGTGAAATACAAAAAGAAGCTAAAAAGGTAGGGGAGAGAGAGAGAGAGAGAGAGAGAGAGAGAGAGAGTAGGGAGATTTCATGTAACAGAGTGGGAATGTTTTGTGGTCCTGCAACTGGGTGGGAAATGATGTGCTGCATTAGGCCCCCTCCTTATATGGAGGGGAGGAACTCTCACTGTTGACCTCCCCCCCACACTCTCCAATCAGTTGCAGGGAATGTCACCAGGGCAGGGGGTTACTGAGGACAGTTAACTTTATCCTTCCAGAAGGTGATGCAGGAGACAATGATGATGCCCAGAAAGGATCTGTCCTTAGAGAAAAGGGTTATTAGACTATGATTATATCTATGTACTCCCTCCCTCAACTACGTAGTGCTGGGCTGAGGGCACTTTAGATGTAAAAGTAACAAGGGTTCCATCTTCCCTAATTACTGTTCCTTAAAGGGGAAAGGTATCCCAAGTTTGCACTTGCTAGCTTGGCCCTTTTGCACCAAATCAGTGAATAGTGTAGTGGGAAACTCAAGTATCCCAGAAAATGAGCAAAACAAAAATAAAAGCAAAAATCAGAGAAGTTCCCCAGATTAGAACATATAAGAAAATATAGGGCAAATGAGGACTCTCCTTCTTGGAGTAAGATGTCAGTTCAACCAAGAGAGGGGCCCTGATCTCACTCAAGAGGAAATTCCTTGAAGTTTCTAGGGAGACAAGCTGGAAATCAGAGACATGTTGAGGCACTGGCTTGCCCTATGTGTCTGTGGCTTCAGAAGTCTTTTTTCCTTCTCTACTTCTGAATTAGTCCTAAAGAAAATCTTCGATGATATATGTTCTCTCTCAAAAGCAGGAAAGAAAAGGTATCTGTCTTCTTCAATCCCCACAGACCAACTCTGAGTCTCACACAGTCACAGAAGATCATATGATCATTCTCTATCAATTAGGAGTCATTATCTAGCCTTGGCTGCAAACCTGGATTATATATAGGATGGCTCAAAAATTTAGTGCATTTTTAAACTTTATAGTTTCAAAACTGTACTATGACCTTTGGGACATCCTATATACTTGTAGAGAAAATCAATTAACCTCACTTTTGATAATGCTGAATTACACAACTAGTATATGTCACAGGTAAGACTTGAACTCGGGTCTTGTGACTGCAAGACCAGCTTTCAGCACATTATACTATGCAATATATTGTAACTGAAAGGAAGCAAAGAAATGTCAACTAATTAAGAAGCCCCCACATAGTGAGAAACCAAAATAGTCCCTGAACTCAAGAAGTTTATTTTCTAATAGGAGAGACATACGTGTATGTGTGTCCATGTAATACAAATAAAAAACAAGGTAACCTTGAAGGGCTCAGTGTGGTGCCTTTCTTAATTCAACAGCTCATAACCCTTGTTGTCTTTCCACCTCTGATTGTCAGTTAATATCAGCTAGTTAACCAGACTTCATTAACTTCTGGAAAGAGGTATTTACCATGTGGAACGGTAAGAACAGTTGATATGAAAGAGATCCCCCACAACCTTTCCAAATGCAACTCACTACATGTGGGCTCCTTCACGGGAAGGTGTGGATAATAAACATGGGCCAGGCAGAAAATGCAAGCAATTTGTAAGGAAATTCATTTCTTCATCTGAGGGTCAGGAATTACATAGGCAAAGCATACATTGTTTTATGGCCACTACTACGGGATATTTCCCAATACCTTAAGTGAGTATGTGACTCCTAGCCTGGTGGTCAAAGTTCAGGAGGATGGGTGATATGAATTCCATGGGTAAACACAAACAAAGGCAAGATGCATATCTTAATCAAGGAATGCACAAGGAATCAGATGGTGAGCCAACAATCCTGAGAAAATTGAGCCTGGAAAGAAAGAACAGACCATGAGCAAAACTCTGGTCTGGATTTTCTTAAATGGACTCTCTCAGTGCTGGCTCTCAACACCTAAAGTCTATGCCACGCTAAAAAGCAAGTATTTTGAGAGTTTGGGGGGAAATGGGCTCAAGCTCAGAGCATGTGGCAAAGGAATTAACTAAGGTCCTGGAAGTGCCTCTATAGGGGTTCAGGAGATGTGGCTGGTTCCTTTGAATATCTTGAATCTGCCTTTTCTTAATGTCTAATTTGTCCTTGGCATCCCATCAGTCATATTTATTCCTGGGATGCTCTTGGGACTCTACTAAGTCCAAAATCCTCTCATCCTCTAAAGCTCTGGGCCATTGTCAAGTCAAGAGAAGACCAAAAAGGTAGAAACAAAAGTTCTCCTCCCTAAACCTTTCGATTGAATGCATCTTAGGGGCTTCACTGGTACTGCTCTCTCCTCTGAGCTGGCAGACACTGACAAATGTTGGGTTCCCAAACTAGCTTGCTCTTTTATAGAAGATCTACAAAGTATGACAGAGCACATATTAATTTAATGCATTTGATTCAATACAGATGTTTCACACATGATAGAGGTATAGGGGTTAGAGTATTTTGTTAGTTACTTTAAATGAGGTACTGAGCAAAAACCTAGAAAAGTAAAATCAAAAGCTATCAATACAACTTCTTTTAAAAATTGGCATTTAAAATCTTACACAGCAGCTATAGAAGGGACCGTATTCACTATTCATGTCAACTTACTCACTGGGGATGCATAGGAGTACCTTAGAGACATGGACCACGCCAATGAAAGTATCACAAACACCCTGAGATGCCAAATCAATTTGAAAATGAAAGGAGTATTTTAGTGGCCATGGAATGCAATGTGGATCAATAGTAGACAAGGTAATGAGAAAAGTTAACATTGTCTTTGGCTGTTATAAACCCATCACTGCATGCATAATGCAATCTCTAGGCCTTTATTCTCTCTTGGCACAATTTTATTTCCTTGTAGAATATTTTAAAAAGTCAAAACCATTCATATCTGTGTTGGGTGGCAATACTTGTATTGGAGCTCCAGACACAGAATCTGGGAGTTTTAAGGAACCTCAGGGGCCAACCTCTAAAAATCACCCCCCAAATTTCCCTACTGCAATAGACCCATCACCACACTTTCACATAGTTCTTATGAATTAGACTATTTTCCTTCTCCCTACTATTATGGAATGGGTCCAAGAAGTAAAAAACCCAAATCAACAGTATCATCATATAACCCAGATGACCAGCACCTCATCATAGACTCATCCAGATTTTATCTCTAATACCAATGAATGATGAAATGGCATTATGGGTCAGTAATTGCCAATGTTGACTTGGTCCATTTTAGAGGACTGGAAAATGTTGATAAACTACTCAATGTACATAATTGGGTTCTCCCCCATTTTCTAGATTTCTGAGTGAAATTCTAATTCATTTAGGTTGAAGGATAGAAATTAAAATCTGAATATATGATCTTACCCATGGGCACAACTCCACCAGTTTTAAAGACCCTCAGACTTCTTTGAGAATTCTAAGTAAGTATGTTTCAAACTAACATCCTCATTTTTGCTTAAATAAAAAAAAACATCCTATAACTTCTCTAACTCTAATCAGCATTTGACATTCCATTCCTAAACCTCTATGAGAAATTCTTCTCAGTAAAAGCCTACTAACAAATAGCTACCCAGAAGGAAAAAAGTACACTCATTCTAAGAATAATGAGAAGGGAACTTGACCCTAAGTGACTTTCACCATATTCTGCTTATATTGCCTTCTAAAAGTGTGTAGTAGAATGTTCCTCTAGACCTCCTTTCCCACTAATGCAGCAAATAACCAAAATGAATGTTTTCTTTAGCATTTTGTTAGGGCCCACCTAACAGGGCTGTCTTCAAACTCACCTCTCCTGCCGCCTCTTTGGCACTCCAATTGCCTTCCGTGATTCCTGTCGCCCCTATGACCCGGCTTGCTTCCACAAGCCTTTCTCCAGCTGCCCCTGCAGTCTGGTCACTCTGGTCACCCCAACGACCCAGGCTACTTCTACAACCCTCTCTCCAGCTGCCACTACAGCTCTAGTCACTCTGGTCGCCCCTATGACCCGGGTTCGCCCCCACGAATCCCTAGGGGGAGCCTGCTCTCCCTAGAACAGACAAAGGAGTCCTGACACCAAGATGTTAAGTATCTTGCCATTTAATCTCTTTCTCGTTTACAATCACCTCATCTCTCTCTCCTCTCCCTTTCACCTTGCCTCCCTCTTTTTATCTCCTTTCCCCTCCCCTGACTCTCTTCTCCCATGTGCCTCAACAGTAACAAGCTTCTCATAGCAGGGGAGTGCTCCCCTGTTAGCAGCGCATACTCAGTACCCCAAAATCACGGGGGAGAATAAACGCCCAGGTGCCTCCACACTGCTTGAGTTGCTCTGTTCTTTGCCTGAGTTTTCTGTGGGTTTTCAGAGTTTGGGTAGAGTCTTAAAGGGGCCCCAACAGCTTTTGTTTCGTATTTTAATATTGTGCAAACACAATCAGGATAACACGGATTCTGGCAGCTTCTACACTGAGGGATAGAAGGGCTTGGGATATGAAATTCCAGAGGTCAAAGGAGCTGGGATTAAAACCAAGAATCACCTACCCAGCAAAACAGAATATCATCTTTTAGAGGAAAATATGGTCATTCAATGAAATAGAGGACTTTCAAGCATTCTTGATGAAAAAACCAGAGTTGAATAGAAAACCTGACATTAAGAAACAAGAAGCAAGAGAAGCATCAGAAGGTAAACGGGGAAAATAAATCATAAGGAACTTATCAAACTTGAACTATTTACATTCCTACATGGAAAAATGATAACTGTAACTTAGGAAATTTTCTCCATATGAGAATAGTTGAAGGGAATACAAATGTATATATGCATACACACATATAGGAGGGTATATGGCTGTTAGAACACATATGTGAGTGTGCATATATATATTACAAGTATACATAGAGGGCACAAGATCAATTGAATAAGAAGGATGATACTTAGAAGGTGGAATTGAGAGGTGAGAGAGGAATATAATGAGAGGAGATGGGGAGAGACAGAATGGGGCAAATTATCTCATATAGTGGAGGTAAGGGAAAACTGTTACAATGGAGGAGAAGAACAGGAAGGCAAAAGGGAATGGGTCAACCTCAGTCACATTGAATTTGGCTTAGGGAGGGAATGACATACACTCTAAATAGGGTACCTCACCCTACAGGAGAGTAGGGATGAAGGGGATGAGAGAGGGAATGATTGAGGGGGAGGTAAGTTGGGGGGGGTGGAGGGAAGTTAGAAGCACACTCTTTTGAAAAGGTCAGGGTCAAAGTAGAGCATAGAACGGGGTGGGGGGTAGGATGGAGGGAAATATAGTCAGTTTTTCACAATATATCCACTATGGAATTGTTTTGCAGACCTACACGTGTAGAACCTATAGTGAATTGCCTATCTTCCAAGTAAGGGTGGGTGATGAGGGAGGAAGGGAAAGAGTCTGGAATTTAAAGTTTTAAAATAAAATGTCTAATATATATATTCATATATATGTATGTAGATGTATGTATGTATGTATGTATGTATGTATGTATGTATATAATTTTTTTTACGTGCAACTGGGAAATAGGATACACAGACAATAGAGTATAGAGATCCATCTTGCCTATTGCAAAGTGGGAGGGGGTATGTGGGAGATAGAGAAGAGAACAGATTGGGGGAGGGGGTATACAGTGGGATCACTGTAACTGTCAGGCTTAGGAATAGAAGAAGAATTTTTGAATAAAGAAGAGACAGAATATTGAGCGATGTAAAATGAATAATTTTTATTGCATTACACTAAGGCTTTCACACAAATAAAACCAATAGAGTCAAGATTAGAAGGGAAGCATAAAATGTGTGGGGGGGATTATAGAGTTTTTTGGATAAAAGTCTCCTATATCACATATATAGGGAATTTTGTACAATTTATAAGACTTAGTAATTCCCTACTTGATAAGTGGTCAAAGGATATGAACAGGCTGTTTTTCTATGAAGGAATCAAAACTACATTCTATTACTGCATCCACCCTGCATATCCCAATCCCCTTACAGGAGGCATGCCAACTATAAAGATGAGAGGTGGTGTAGGCCATTTCCCTGTGAGGGCACAGCTTGGAGACACAGCTGGAGGAAGGCAACTGACAGGTGGCATGAATGCCTTGCAGAATGACGGGGAGGAACAGTGTATATTGGTGGCAATCTTGAAGGTGGAAAATGGTTGGTTATGTGCCTAGAGAGGAGAGGAAGAGTCAGTATGGGCAGCCAAGAAGTGGGGACAGCACAGTGAGCTCACTAGACAGAGGCTCCAGCAGAGTTGCTCCTGCCCCAACCCTCCTCTTCACATTGCTTGGCTCACTGAACAGAGAAATAAACCCACTCCAGCCCGGTTCTGAGGTGTCAGGACCCACTGGGAAGGGGACTTCAGGGTCTGGGGCCTCCCTCCAAGGGGAGGGGCTGATGCTTCAGCTGCTGTCTTCACTGTCTGAGTAGGTCCCCAGCTGGCTCAGGGAGGAGGCACTGGGAATCCGGGGCCACACACTGGCTTCCTTCAAAGCCTGTGTTATGCCTGTATTTGGGGCGGTCAGGACCACATGCCCCCTGCTGCTGCTGCTCCTCTGGGCGGGTGCCTTCTTTGCTACAAGCAGGCCTGCCAGCTTTGACGTGCTGCCCAATGCTCCCACACTCCATCCCCAGCTCTCCAACTTGTGCTTCTTTGGCCGAGGGACCCCCTCTGAGAAGACTGTGGGGTTGGCCCCAGTGACCAGCTGGGAGGGCTTGAGGGCGGGCTCTTCCTCAAAGGCAGAGTCTTGCCTCAGTCGGCGTCCCCGAGCCTCCTCCAGCAACGCCTCCATTTCCCTCTGGTCCTCCTCTTCCCCTGGCTGGCGCTTCTGTTGCTCAGAGGCGCGGTGCTGCTGTAACATAGTCTCCAAGTCCACGTTATCGTGGCGATGGCTGAGCTCCTTCAGTTCCTGCAGGTTCTCCAGGACCTCCATCTCCAGCCTGGAGTCCTTGGTCCAACTCTCCAGCACCGTCATGGAATCTTTGAATTCTTCATCCTCTCCTTCGTTCTGCACCCTCTTCTCTTCCTCTTCCAGGAGTTTCTGAGCCTGGACGTTCTGGAGCCCGGGTGGCTCCTTGCTCCTCGGTGTAACCTGTGCTCTCGGGGTCTGTGTGGTTTTTTTTGTTCGTTCGTTTGTTTGTTTTCTGTTTGTTTTTTGTTTTTTTTTGTTTGTTTTAGGATCAGAGCCTTTATTCACAGAAACAGTAACAGCTTAGCACAGGTGAGATTTTTTTAAATGAATCTCCATTTCTAGGTTGACAGAAATCATGCTAAGTCACACTTTCAACTGGATCTGTGTCGACTTGCCGGTTCCGATCCCTGGAATGATAGTCTTTGTCGAAGCTTCGGGACTTGTGTTTGTGTCTCTTCTTAGACCTGCTTTCAGTGTGAGTGCTTTTCAGAGCTTCGGCTTCTGTCCCGATACTTGCTCTTTTCCCTCCTTCTTTTTTCCTTCCTACTGGAGCTGCTTGAAGACTTCTTATGCCACGGCCTATTCCTTTTTAAACCCCTCCTGGAGGTTTCTGCTTTCTCAAGCTGCCCTCCCAGGAGACACGAAGATTTCTCCAAGTTAACGCCTTCCTTTTCCTTTCTCGTCTTGTGTCGGGATGCTATGGAGGATGATGTAGGCATTTCCTGCTTTTCCATACTCATTCTACCATCTCTGTCTTTTCTTTACTTTTTTGCAGGTGTCTCGTCTTCAGAGGATTCAGATGAACTAGGAGGTGGGGTTTTAAGTCCACAGCCCTTCTCTGGGAGTGTTCGGTTTACATCATCTAGATTCCTGGAATCCTTGGGGGGCCTATAATTAGCCACATGATCCACTCGGATAGTTCTTCCTCTTATCTTTTTTTTTTTTAATATAATTTCATCATTAATGTATTCTTTATTTTAACTTAACCTGTATCTGATATTTAAGATGAAAAAGACTATTGTTAAGACTTTAATTATTTTAGTGACTAAGATAATTAAAATTTCTAAAGTCAAGATGAAATCAAATTTACTTTAAATGTTTAATGCCTTAACAATTTAATATACTCCAGAAATATGCTTGGAGAAATACTCAATTTTTCAGTTGTCTGAGCATTTGCTATCTTTTCTACACATTCAATAATTACAATGATTATACTTCACACAGGCAAAGGCAAGTTTATAAACACTTTTCAAAATATAACAAACCAGATAACATTAGATTACAACAACTAGTCTATGTGAAAACTATTCTTCCTTGGGGAAGAGAAGCTTGCAATCATACAGGATAATACTTTAGAAGCAATATGATGTGTGAGTAACCCAATTGGAGGACTCTTCCTTAGAGCTTTTGGCTGAGCTGTGTGTTGTAAAAATAGATTTGTAGGCCTCTGATTCTTCACTGTCCGCTGTGAATCTCTTAGTAGTTCCAGAAGACTTTCTGACTTTTCCTGAAGAACTTCCATTTGTTCCTGCACTTTTCTGAGTAGAGTTGAGTTTCTTCTCTCTAGAATTAAAGTTCGTTTCTTCATATTTTAAACCCTTAACTTTTGAGGGCCCTGGAGATTCTTCAGTGACATCTGGCTCAGAAGCTGCTTCTTCTGCCTTGAGTTTTTTGGATTTCTTTTCCAGTTTCATTTTGAGTCGTCTGTCTTCCATTCTTTTCTTTAACACCTCTACATACTCTTTATTGCCATTAAGGACAATGATATCATCTTCTTGAAAAGGGACACCACAGGTATGACAAACTTCAGCTTTGATTTCTTTCAAGGCTCGTTCAGAAAATACACAACCACAGAAGTGCAAGAAGCAAAACCTGTGCCGACCACTCATCTCCAGCCCTACAACAGGGCAAATAAACCGGACAAGCTGGAGGTCGTCATATTTATCACCTTTTGTATTTTCGTTATCATCACTCCAGGCTGGATTATTAGAGAGCTTCAGCGGTGTCACATTCTTAATGCTCTTAATGTGAGATGCTGCCTGGTGAGACGGTTGCAGGGAGTAACCCAAACAAGGAATTCAGATTCCTGGTCAAAACAGCTGGCTGGTCTTGCTGACACAAGCGCAAAAAACGAAGACTCAGCCTCTGTTCCCATCCCTTCTTCTTAGTTGACAGCAAATAATCAAGAAATGGAGGTCAGTGGTCTCTTGGTGACCAAAGATCCCGAGCCAGCAGGGAAGCTCCTCAGCCTCTTTTATATCTGCCTGCCTAATGTCCAATTACTGGTACTTCTTTTGGCAAGTGAACAGCCATGCTGATTGGTGGCTATTTAAGGAGGAGGTGGGCTGGGAATTCACACCTCCTCCTGGGAGGGGGAGGGGCAGAAGCTGACATTCCAGCAGCCTCTAGCAATCTGGGCTAGAGGAAAAGTATGAAATGAGGGTCAACAGC
Source organism: Gymnobelideus leadbeateri (assembly GCA_011680675.1). Taxonomy (NCBI): domain Eukaryota; kingdom Metazoa; phylum Chordata; class Mammalia; order Diprotodontia; family Petauridae; genus Gymnobelideus; species Gymnobelideus leadbeateri. The sequence continues at coordinate 12,719 of WOXC01000071.1, forward strand.
CTGACTGAGGAAAACAACACCTTAAAAAATAGACTAA